>JAQPZY010000604.1:0-264541 GCA_029931535.1 Margaritifera margaritifera | reverse complement strand
TTGCTTATTAAAAACTAATCAAAGCATATCTAGGTCACTCAAATTAAACCAAGGCACACTTAAACATAAACAAATTTCATGAATCATACATTATTTAAATAAAAATATATTTATCACAAAAATTCATTTAAACAGTTAAAAATCTCCTTAATACATCAACAATAATTAAAAATCACAAAATAATCACGTTAAATATAAACAATAAGAATGTTCTAAAGAGAGAATTATATTATATAAACGAACATGTCCAAATTAAATTAGATTTTTTTCTGTCTCTTTAAGATATAAAACCGTAACACGAAAGAAATAAAAGAATAATCATATAAAAACATCGCACCACAAACACATAAAAAATCAGTTGAGTTACTGAAAATGCTGATAAGAATTATTTTTGTGGGAACACATTTTACGTGATAAGAAGATGAAATACTCCGAATTTAAAGTTTGTTTGACTGAACAATCTAGATACCCATTACACAAGAAGGCAATACAAGATTTATATGCAGAAGGGTCCATGTTAGTCACTCATACAGAAGGATCTATGTGAGTCACTCATACAGAAGGGTCCATGTTAGTCACTCATACAGAAGGGTCCATGTTAGTCCACTCATACAGAATGGTCCATGTTAGTCACTCATACAGAAGGGTCCATGTTAGTCACTCATACAGAAGGATCTCTGTTAGTTACTCATACAGAAGGATCTATGTTAGTTACTCAGGAGACCAAGTTCACGCAGATATCTGAGATATTAAAACGGATGAAAATTGCAACAATAGATACAACTTCATCTTGACAGTAATAGATGTTTTCCTCAAAATACGCTTGGGCTAAAAGTGAAAACAAAAAAGTTGATGACATACGCAACGCTTTTGAAGAAATATTGTATGAGCAAAATCAGATCAAAAACGGTTAATTAAAAGTCAAAGAATTATTGGAAAAGGAAAATTTGGAATACTTTTACACTTAATCAGACAAAAGAGCATCTGTAATAGATAGGTTTAATCGAACTCTTCAGATGAAAATGTTGGCATATTTCAGTGAAAATGAAGCCAGAAAAGAGATAGATATGTTGCTTAACCTTAGTGAGTGATATAATAGTAGTTATAACACATCGGTATGTGTGTCACCAATTAACATGATTGAGCCAAAACATGGGTCTAAAGTATGGACTAACCTATTTGGGTACTTGACAAGGGATACCTATGAAACGCCTAAATATAACATAGGTCAGAAATTTAGGATCTCAAATATAAATCTTTTTTTCTCAAAAGGCTAGCTTCTTAGTTTTACGGAAGAACTGTTTACAATCAGGCCAGTCATCTTTGGCGACCATACAGTGCTTAAATTGGAAAAACTTAAATGGAGAGAATATTAAGAGAATATTTTACGAGCAGGAATTATATGTATAAAACAAACAAGATGACGTCTTCAAGGTTGATACAATTTTTAAAAAACGAAAATAAAAGAAACCGCAAAAATATGCGTAAATTAAAACGGAAGAGATATTAGGATTCATTTAATAGTTGGGAGCCCAATGAAAATATTGTGTCGCTAAAATAAATGAAAGATATAAATTTGTTGCTCTAAGTTTCAAAGAATCATCTCAAAATTAACTCAAACAAATCATAATGAAGGACAGTTATGGTAACAGCGTGTGTGATTAAATAATGCCGCTTAAAACTTGTCAAAAGATGAAGTGAGACAATGTCTCCATATCATAACGTATAGATCATTGTGTAATGCAATAAATTATAGCAAAGAATCCATTAAGAATTTTTAATTATTTAGGACGGCGTTTTGTTCCAAATTTTTGGAACTAACATTCCCTTGTCACACTTGTATGTAAATTCTAAAGAAATTGTGCAAGTTTTAAAATCTTCTCAAATCTCAATCAGTGTACTAAAAGTTATTTTCTCATTACCTCTGTAGCTTGAATCTGACATTAAAATATTCTAAACACACACTAACCAATAGATACTATAGTAATAAAACACAGTAGCAGAACAGAGCTAACTCCAGAATGTAAGAGGTAAGATTTGTCACTTCTCACCCCACCCATTCTACCATTGAACTATTTAAACCCTGTGAAGTTTCATATAAGGTGTTTTAATTGAACTATTTTACCTGGTTATTCAGTTTCTCAATATTTACAGTGCATATATTTTCATTATTTAAATGTCATGAAAGCTGCTTGTGTTTTCTCCATGGCCTTGACAAAGTTCTTTATCAGACCCAGCTTGATGTGCAAGGGTGGTAACAAAACCTTCCTTGATTCAACAAGTGTTGGATGCTGAACACTTTTCATCCCAGGCTCCAATGACTGTCGGAGTGGCCAATCTCTCTTAATGTAGCGGGAATCTCTCGCGAGACTATTCTATTCGCAGAGAAAACAGCAGTACTTTGTGTATCCAGTCTGCAGACCAAGCAAGAGAGCAAGAACCTTGAAATCGCCACAAAGCTGCCACTGATGTGGGTCATAGTTTATGCACCTCAAAAGTTGTTTCATGTTTTCATAGGTTTCCTTGATATGGACAGCATGACCAATTGGAATTGATGGCAAAACACTGCCAGTATGCAGCAAAACAGCTTTAAGACTCGTCTTCGATGAATCAATGAACAGTCTCCACTCATCTGGATCATGAACGATGTTTAGGGCTGCCATCACACCATCGATGTTGTTGCAGGTTACAAGATCACCTTCCATGAAGAAGAATGGGACAAGATCCTTTGACGGTCACGGAATATGGAAACCCTAACATCACCTACCAGGAGATTCCACTGCTGTAGTCTGGAGCCCAACAGTTCTGCCTTACTCTTGGGTAGTTCCAAATCCCTGACAAGGTCATTCAGTTCACCTTGTGTTATGAGGTGTGGTTCAGAGGATGGGAGAACATATGGGTCATGTGACATTGATGGTTCAGGACTCGAAGTTTCATCCTCTTCCTCGTCTGACTCAAGTGAGAATGATTCTGGTGCATCAGGAACAGGCACTCCGTGGGGTACTGAGCGTATAGCTTACGGAATGTTTATATAATGCACAGTCCACTTTTTCTTCTTTGACACACCTTTCCCAACTGGAGGCACCATGCAGAAGTAACAATTGCTGATATGATCTGTTGGCTTTCTCCAAATCATTGACACTGCAAAAGGCATAGATTTCCTTTTCCTATTCAGACTTGAACTGCGTCCTTGACAAGTGTTAGGTGTTCTATATTTTTCAATACAGACTTGTTAAATTTCCAGAATGTTCTGTGTTTTCTATTTTTTCTAAGAAGAGTTAAATGGACTAGAGAATGGTCAAGTTCTATAACCTAGTTTTGTACAGGCATCATCTATCATTGTAAAAATGGTTTCTCAAACTAAAAAGAGATTTAACCTTGATTGCTTGATAAGGTTGTTCTTCCTTTAAGTGGATCTTTTTGTATCCATATTTCTTTCTAACCAAATATCAATAAGACTATATTTAGCACAAATATGAATTACTGCATCTCTTAGCTTTGTTTTTTTTAGGTAGTTGTGATTATATGTATCGCGTTCATGATTAAATTTAAGTCACCTTTAATGATTATATGCTGATTTTCTAAGTGGTCTATATTCTGCATCACTTCAGTGTAAAACTTGGAGTGTCATGATTATAACCATAAGTGTTTATAAGTATACACCTGTAATTTTGATTTGAAATATCTGAATCTATTTAAATGTCGTTAGCATCTGATTTTGCTCTATGTATAGTAAACTGAAATATATTGTTCGGTAAGATTGCAATTTTTATTGAGTTCTATGTAAAAGAATAGAATATACCTTTGCAACCCCAAGTTGATCTTATATATGTCTCCCATCTGTTTATAAAATGTGTATATTGTAACAGATAAATTGAGCATTTTTGTTTTCCTTTTTAGGTAATCAAAGCATATCTTCTTTGGCATGGGTCACTTAATCCAAGGCAATTCATTCGAGAAATTTCGATGAATCATACATTATTGTTGTTATAAAATTATATACTTTTGACATTGATAGGTAAAATATTTATTGCATTTACAGAGACACAGAGGCGTTCTTATCCAAACGTTTGATTTTCTAGTCTTTAGTTAAATATCGAAAGATAATACACGTTAACCGTAATAATGAGAGAGAGAGAGAGAGATTAAACATATAAACGAACATGTTCCAACTAAATTATATATTTTCATGTCTCTGCTTAAGATAGATGTATAGTAGGATTTTTATGTTAATTTTTTTCCTAAAGTATTTTCACATCGAATATGGCATCTCTAGGGAAAGTGGAAGTTGTTGCGCACACAAACACATAAAAAATCAGTTGAGTTACTGAAAATGCTGATAAGAATTATTTTTGTGGGAACACATTTTACGTGATAAGAAGATGAAATACTCCGAATTTAAAGTTTGTTTGACTGAACAATCTAGATACCCATTACACAAGAAGGCAATACAAGATTTATATGCAGAAGGGTCCATGTTAGTCACTCATACAGAAGGATCTATGTGAGTCACTCATACAGAAGGGTCCATGTTAGTCACTCATACAGAAGGGTCCATGTTAGTCACTCATACAGAAGGGTCCATGTTAGTCACTCATACAGAATGGTCCATGTTAGTCACTCATACAGAAGGGTCCATGTTAGTCACTCATACAGAAGGATCTCTGTTAGTTACTCATACAGAAGGATCTATGTTAGTTACTCAGGAGACCAAGTTCACGCAGATATCTGAGATATTAAAACGGATGAAAATTGCAACAATAGATACAACTTCATCTTGACAGTAATAGATGTTTTCTCAAAATACGCTTGGGCTAAAAGTGAAAACAAAAAAGTTGATGACATACGCAACGCTTTTGAAGAAATATTGTATGAGCAAAATCAGATCAAAAACGGTTAATTAAAAGTCAAAGAATTATTGGAAAAGGAAAATTTGGAATACTTTTACACTTAATCAGACAAAAGAGCATCTGTAATAGATAGGTTTAATCGAACTCTTCAGATGAAAATGTTGGCATATTTCAGTGAAAATGAAGCCAGAAAAGAGATAGATATGTTGCTTAACCTTAGTGAGTGATATAATAGTAGTTATCACACATCGGTATGTGTGTCACCAATTAACATGATTGAGCCAAAACATGGGTCTAAAGTATGGACTAACCTATTTGGGTACTTGACAAGGGATACCTATGAAACGCCTAAATATAACATAGGTCAGAAATTTAGGATCTCAAATATAAATCTTTTTTTTTCAAAAGGCTAGCTTCTTAGTTTTACGGAAGAACTGTTTACAATCAGGCCAGTCATCTTTGGCGACCATACAGTGCTTAAATTGGAAAAACTTAATGATCCAGATGAGTGGAGACTGTTCATTGATTCATCGAAGACGAGTCTTAAAGCTGTTTTGCTGCATACTGGCAGTGTTTTGCCATCAATTCCAATTGGTCATGCTGTCCATATCAAGGAAACCTATGAAAACATGAAACAACTTTTGAGGTGCATAAACTATGACCCACATCAGTGGCAGCTTTGTGGCGATTTCAAGGTTCTTGCTCTCTTGCTTGGTCTGCAGACTGGATACACAAAGTACTGCTGTTTTCTCTGCGAATAGAATAGTCTCGCGAGAGATTCCCGCTACATTAAGAGAGATTGGCCACTCCGACAGTCATTGGAGCCTGGGATGAAAAGTGTTCAGCATCCAACACTTGTTGAATCAAGGAAGGTTTTGTTACCACCCTTGCACATCAAGCTGGGTCTGATAAAGAACTTTGTCAAGGCCATGGAGAAAACACAAGCAGCTTTCATGACATTTAAATAATGAAAATATATGCACTGTAAATATTGAGAAACTGAATAACCAGGTAAAATAGTTCAATTAAAACACCTTATATGAAACTTCACAGGGTTTAAATAGTTCAATGGTAGAATGGGTGGGGTGAGAAGTGACAAATCTTACCTCTTACATTCTGGAGTTAGCTCTGTTCTGCTACTGTGTTTTATTACTATAGTATCTATTGGTTAGTGTGTGTTTAGAATATTTTAATGTCAGATTCAAGCTACAGAGGTAATGAGAAAATAACTTTTAGTACACTGATTGAGATTTGAGAAGATTTTAAAACTTGCACAATTTCTTTAGAATTTACATACAAGTGTGACAAGGGAATGTTAGTTCCAAAAATTTGGAACAAAACGCCGTCCTAAATAATTAAAAATTCTTAATGGATTCTTTGCTATAATTTATTGCATTACACAATGATCTATACGTTATGATATGGAGACATTGTCTCACTTCATCTTTTGACAAGTTTTAAGCGGCATTATTTAATCACACACGCTGTTACCATAACTGTCCTTCATTATGATTTGTTTGAGTTAATTTTGAGATGATTCTTTGAAACTTAGAGCAACAAATTTATATCTTTCATTTATTTTAGCGACACAATATTTTCATTGGGCTCCCAACTATTAAATGAATCCTAATATCTCTTCCGTTTTAATTTACGCATATTTTTGCGGTTTCTTTTATTTTCGTTTTTTTAAAATTGTATCAACCTTGAAGACGTCATCTTCTTTGTTTTATACATATAATTCCTGCTCGTAAAATATTCTCTTAATATTCTCTCCATTTAAGTTTTTCCAATTTAAGCACTGTATGGTCGCCAAAGATGACTGGCCTGATTGTAAACAGTTCTTCCGTAAAACTAAGAAGCTAGCCTTTTGAGAAAAAAAGATTTATATTTGAGATCCTAAATTTCTGACCTATGTTATATTTAGGCGTTTCATAGGTATCCCTTGTCAAGTACCCAAATAGGTTAGTCCATACTTTAGACCCATGTTTTGGCTCAATCATGTTAATTGGTGACACACATACCGATGTGTTATAACTACTATTATATCACTCACTAAGGTTAAGCAACATATCTATCTCTTTTCTGGCTTCATTTTCACTGAAATATGCCAACATTTTCATCTGAAGAGTTCGATTAAACCTATCTATTACAGATGCTCTTTTGTCTGATTAAGTGTAAAAGTATTCCAAATTTTCCTTTTCCAATAATTCTTTGACTTTTAATTAACCGTTTTTGATCTGATTTTGCTCATACAATATTTCTTCAAAAGCGTTGCGTATGTCATCAACTTTTTTGTTTTCACTTTTAGCCCAAGCGTATTTTGAGAAAACATCTATTACTGTCAAGATGAAGTTGTATCTATTGTTGCAATTTTCATCCGTTTTAATATCTCAGATATCTGCGTGAACTTGGTCTCCTGAGTAACTAACATAGATCCTTCTGTATGAGTAACTAACAGAGATCCTTCTGTATGAGTGACTAACATGGACCCTTCTGTATGAGTGACTAACATGGACCATTCTGTATGAGTGACTAACATGGACCCTTCTGTATGAGTGACTAACATGGACCCTTCTGTATGAGTGACTCACATAGATCCTTCTGTATGAGTGACTAACATGGACCCTTCTGCATATAAATCTTGTATTGCCTTCTTGTGTAATGGGTATCTAGATTGTTCAGTCAAACAAACTTTAAATTCGGAGTATTTCATCTTCTTATCACGTAAAATGTGTTCCCACAAAAATAATTCTTATCAGCATTTTCAGTAACTCAACTGATTTTTTATGTGTTTGTGTGCGCAACAACTTCCACTTTCCCTAGAGATGCCATATTCGATGTGAAAATACTTTAGGAAAAAAATTAACATAAAAATCCTACTATACATCTATCTTAAGCAGAGACATGAAAATATATAATTTAATTGGAACATGTTCGTTTATATGTTTAATCTCTCTCTCTCTCTCTCTCATTATTACGGTTAACGTGTATTATCTTTCGATATTTAACTAAAGACTAGAAAATCAAACGTTTGGATAAGAACGCCTCTGTGTCTCTGTAAATGCAATAAATATTTTACCTATCAATGTCAAAAGTATATAATTTTATAACAACAATAATGTATGATGCATCGAAATTTCTCGAATGAATTGCCTTGGATTAAGTGACCCATGCCAAAGAAGATATGCTTTGATTACCTAAAAAGGAAAACAAAAATGCTCAATTTATCTGTTACAATATACACATTTTATAAACAGATGGGAGACATATATAAGATCAACTTGGGGTTGCAAAGGTATATTCTATTCTTTTACATAGAACTCAATAAAAATTGCAATCTTACCGAACAATATATTTCAGTTTACTATACATAGAGTAAAATCAGATGCTAACGACATTTAAATAGATTCAGATATTTCAAATCAAAATTACAGGTGTATACTTGTAAACACTTATGGTTATAATCATGACACTCCAAGTTTTACACTGAAGTGATGCAGAATATAGACCACTTAGAAAATCAGCATATAATCATTAAAGGTGACTTAAATTTAATCATGAACGCGATACATATAATCACAACTACCTAAAAAAAACAAAGCTAAGAGATGCAGTAATTCATATTTGTGCTAAATATAGTCTTATTGATATTTGGTTAGAAAGAAATATGGATACAAAAAGATCCACTTAAAGGAAGAACAACCTTATCAAGCAATCAAGGTTAAATCTCTTTTTAGTTTGAGAAACCATTTTTACAATGATAGATGATGCCTGTACAAAACTAGGTTATAGAACTTGACCATTCTCTAGTCCATTTAACTCTTCTTCTTAGAAAAAATAGAAAACACAGAACATTCTGGAAATTTAACAAGCCTCTATTGAAAAATGTAGAATACCTAACACTTGTCAAGGACGCAGTTCAAGTCTGAATAGGAAAAGGAAATCTATGCCTTTTGCAGTGCCAATGATTTGGAGAAAGCCAACAGATCATATCAGCAATTGTTACTTCTGCATGGTGCCTCCAGTTGGGAAAGGTGTGTCAAAGAAGAAAAAGGGGACTGTTCATTATCCAAACATTCCGTAAGCTATACGCTCAGTACCCCACGGAGTGCCTGTTCCTGATGCACCAGAATCATTCTCACTTGAGTCAGACGAGGAAGAGGATGAAACTTCGAGTCCTGAACCATCAATGTCACATGACCCATATGTTCTCCCATCCTCTGAATCACACCTCATAACACAAGGTGAACTGAATGACCTTGTCAGGGATTTGGAACTACCCAAGAGTAAGGCAGAACTGTTGGGCTCCAGACTACAGCAGTGGAATCTCCTGGCAGGTGATGTTAGGGTTTCCATATTCCGTGACCGTCAAAGGATCTTGTCCCATTCTTCTTCATGGAAGGTGATCTTGTAACCTGCAACAACATCGATGGTGTGATGGCAGCCCTAAACATCGTTCATGATCCAGATGAGTGGAGACTGTTCATTGATTCATCGAAGACGAGTCTTAAAGCTGTTTTGCTGCATACTGGCAGTGTTTTGCCATCAATTCCAATTGGTCATGCTGTCCATATCAAGGAAACCTATGAAAACATGAAACAACTTTTGAGGTGCATAAACTATGACCCACATCAGTGGCAGCTTTGTGGCGATTTCAAGGTTCTTGCTCTCTTGCTTGGTCTGCAGACTGGATACACAAAGTACTGCTGTTTTCTCTGCGAATAGAATAGTCTCGCGAGAGATTCCCGCTACATTAAGAGAGATTGGCCACTCCGACAGTCATTGGAGCCTGGGATAAAAAGTGTTCAGCATCCAACACTTGTTGAATCAAGGAAGGTTTTGTTACCACCCTTGCACATCAAGCTGGGTCTGATAAAGAACTTTGTCAAGGCCATGGAGAAAACACAAGCAGCTTTCATGACATTTAAATAATGAAAATATATGCACTGTAAATATTGAGAAACTGAATAACCAGGTAAAATAGTTCAATTAAAACACCTTATATGAAACTTCACAGGGTTTAAATAGTTCAATGGTAGAATGGGTGGGGTGAGAAGTGACAAATCTTACCTCTTACATTCTGGAGTTAGCTCTGTTCTGCTACTGTGTTTTATTACTATAGTATCTATTGGTTAGTGTGTGTTTAGAATATTTTAATGTCAGATTCAAGCTACAGAGGTAATGAGAAAATAACTTTTAGTACACTGATTGAGATTTGAGAAGATTTTAAAACTTGCACAATTTCTTTAGAATTTACATACAAGTGTGACAAGGGAATGTTAGTTCCAAAAATTTGGAACAAAACGCCGTTCTAAATAATTAAAAATTCTTAATGGATTCTTTGCTATAATTTATTGCATTACACAATGATCTATACGTTATGATATGGAGACATTGTCTCACTTCATCTTTTGACAAGTTTTAAGCGGCATTATTTAATCACACACGCTGTTACCATAACTGTCCTTCATTATGATTTGTTTGAGTTAATTTTGAGATGATTCTTTGAAACTTAGAGCAACAAATTTATATCTTTCATTTATTTTAGCGACACAATATTTTCATTGGGCTCCCAACTATTAAATGAATCCTAATATCTCTTCCGTTTTAATTTACGCATATTTTTGCGGTTTCTTTTATTTTCGTTTTTTTTAAATTGTATCAACCTTGAAGACGTCATCTTGTTTGTTTTATACATATAATTCCTGCTCGTAAAATATTCTCTTAATATTCTCTCCATTTAAGTTTTTCCAATTTAAGCACTGTATGGTCGCCAAAGATGACTGGCCTGATTGTAAACAGTTCTTCCGTAAAACTAAGAAGCTAGCCTTTTGAGAAAAAAAGATTTATATTTGAGATCCTAAATTTCTGACCTATGTTATATTTAGGCGTTTCATAGGTATCCCTTGTCAAGTACCCAAATAGGTTAGTCCATACTTTAGACCCATGTTTTGGCTCAATCATGTTAATTGGTGACACACATACCGATGTGTTATAACTACTATTATATCACTCACTAAGGTTAAGCAACATATCTATCTCTTTTCTGGCTTCATTTTCACTGAAATATGCCAACATTTTCATCTGAAGAGTTCGATTAAACCTATCTATTACAGATGCTCTTTTGTCTGATTAAGTGTAAAAGTATTCCAAATTTTCCTTTTCCAATAATTCTTTGACTTTTAATTAACCGTTTTTGATCTGATTTTGCTCATACAATATTTCTTCAAAAGCGTTGCGTATGTCATCAACTTTTTTGTTTTCACTTTTAGCCCAAGCGTATTTTGAGAAAACATCTATTACTGTCAAGATGAAGTTGTATCTATTGTTGCAATTTTCATCCGTTTTAATATCTCAGATATCTGCGTGAACTTGGTCTCCTGAGTAACTAACATAGATCCTTCTGTATGAGTAACTAACAGAGATCCTTCTGTATGAGTGACTAACATGGACCCTTCTGTATGAGTGACTAACATGGACCATTCTGTATGAGTGACTAACATGGACCCTTCTGTACGAGTGACTAACATGGACCCTTCTGTATGAGTGACTAACATGGACCCTTCTGTATGAGTGACTCACATAGATCCTTCTGTATGAGTGACTAACATGGACCCTTCTGCATATAAATCTTGTATTGCCTTCTTGTGTAATGGGTATCTAGATTGTTCAGTCAAACAAACTTTAAATTCGGAGTATTTCATCTTCTTATCACGTAAAATGTGTTCCCACAAAAATAATTCTTATCAGCATTTTCAGTAACTCAACTGATTTTTTATGTGTTTGTGTGCGCAACAACTTCCACTTTCCCTAGAGATGCCATATTCGATGTGAAAATACTTTAGGAAAAAAATTAACATAAAAATCCTACTATACATCTATCTTAAGCAGAGACATGAAAATATATAATTTAATTGGAACATGTTCGTTTATATGTTTAATCTCTCTCTCTCTCTCTCTCTCTCATTATTACGGTTAACGTGTATTATCTTTCGATATTTAACTAAAGACTAGAAAATCAAACGTTTGGATAAGAACGCCTCTGTGTCTCTGTAAATGCAATAAATATTTTACCTATCAATGTCAAAAGTATATAATTTTATAACAACAATAATGTATGATGCATCGAAATTTCTCGAATGAATTGCCTTGGATTAAGTGACCCATGCCAAAGAAGATATGCTTTGATTACCTAAAAAGGAAAACAAAAATGCTCAATTTATCTGTTACAATATACACATTTTATAAACAGATGGGAGACATATATAAGATCAACTTGGGGTTGCAAAGGTATATTCTATTCTTTTACATAGAACTCAATAAAAATTGCAATCTTACCGAACAATATATTTCAGTTTACTATACATAGAGTAAAATCAGATGCTAACGACATTTAAATAGATTCAGATATTTCAAATCAAAATTACAGGTGTATACTTGTAAACACTTATGGTTATAATCATGACACTCCAAGTTTTACACTGAAGTGATGCAGAATATAGACCACTTAGAAAATCAGCATATAATCATTAAAGGTGACTTAAATTTAATCATGAACGCGATACATATAATCACAACTACCTAAAAAAAACAAAGCTAAGAGATGCAGTAATTCATATTTGTGCTAAATATAGTCTTATTGATATTTGGTTAGAAAGAAATATGGATACAAAAAGATCCACTTAAAGGAAGAACAACCTTATCAAGCAATCAAGGTTAAATCTCTTTTTAGTTTGAGAAACCATTTTTACAATGATAGATGATGCCTGTACAAAACTAGGTTATAGAACTTGACCATTCTCTAGTCCATTTAACTCTTCTTCTTAGAAAAAATAGAAAACACAGAACATTCTGGAAATTTAACAAGCCTCTATTGAAAAATGTAGAATACCTAACACTTGTCAAGGACGCAGTTCAAGTCTGAATAGGAAAAGGAAATCTATGCCTTTTGCAGTGCCAATGATTTGGAGAAAGCCAACAGATCATATCAGCAATTGTTACTTCTGCATGGTGCCTCCAGTTGGGAAAGGTGTGTCAAAGAAGAAAAAGGGGACTGTTCATTATCCAAACATTCCGTAAGCTATACGCTCAGTACCCCACGGAGTGCCTGTTCCTGATGCACCAGAATCATTCTCACTTGAGTCAGACGAGGAAGAGGATGAAACTTCGAGTCCTGAACCATCAATGTCACATGACCCATATGTTCTCCCATCCTCTGAATCACACCTCATAACACAAGGTGAACTGAATGACCTTGTCAGGGATTTGGAACTACCCAAGAGTAAGGCAGAACTGTTGGGCTCCAGACTACAGCAGTGGAATCTCCTGGCAAACATATTAGGGTTTCCATATTCCGTGACCGTCAAAGGATCTTGTCCCATTCTTCTTCATGGAAGGTGATCTTGTAACCTGCAACAACATCGATGGTGTGATGGCAGCCCTCAACATCGTTCATGATCCAGATGAGTAGAGACTGTTCATTGATTCATCGAAGACGAGTCTTAAAGCTGTTTTGCTGCATACTGGCAGTGTTTTGCCATCAATTCCAATTGGTCATGCTGTCCATATCAAGGAAACCTATGAAAACATGAAACAACTTTTGAGGTGCATAAACTATGACCCACATCAGTGGCAGCTTTGTGGCGATTTCAAGGTTCTTGCTCTCTTGCTTGGTCTGCAGACTGGATACACAAAGTACTGCTGTTTTCTCTGCGAATAGAATAGTCTCGCGAGAGATTCCCGCTACATTAAGAGAGATTGGCCACTCCGACAGTCATTGGAGCCTGGGATGAAAAGTGTTCAGCATCCAACACTTGTTGAATCAAGGAAGGTTTTGTTACCACCCTTGCACATCAAGCTGGGTCTGATAAAGAACTTTGTCAAGGCCATGGAGAAAACACAAGCAGCTTTCATGACATTTAAATAATGAAAATATATGCACTGTAAATATTGAGAAACTGAATAACCAGGTAAAATAGTTCAATTAAAACACCTTATATGAAACTTCACAGGGTTTAAATAGTTCAATGGTAGAATGGGTGGAGTGAGAAGTGACAAATCTTACCTCTTACATTCTGGAGTTAGCTCTGTTCTGCTACTGTGTTTTATTACTATAGTATCTATTGGTTAGTGTGTGTTTAGAATATTTTAATGTCAGATTCAAGCTACAGAGGTAATGAGAAAATAACTTTTAGTACACTGATTGAGATTTGAGAAGATTTTAAAACTTGCACAATTTCTTTAGAATTTACATACAAGTGTGACAAGTGAGAGTTAGTTCCAAAAATTTGGAACAAAACGCCGTCCTAAATAATTAAAAATTCTTAATGGATTCTTTGCTATAATTTATTGCATTACACAATGATCTATACGTTATGATATGGAGACATTGTCTCACTTCATCTTTTGACAAGTTTTAAGCGGCATTATTTAATCACACACGCTGTTACCATAACTGTCCTTCATTATGATTTGTTTGAGTTAATTTTGAGATGATTCTTTGAAACTTAGAGCAACAAATTTATATCTTTCATTTATTTTAGCGACACAATATTTTCATTGGGCTCCCAACTATTAAATGAATCCTAATATCTCTTCCGTTTTAATGTACGCATATTTTTGCGGTTTCTTTTATTTTCGTTTTTTTTAAATTGTGTCAACCTTGAAGACGTCATCTTGTTTGTTTTATACATATAATTCCTGCTCGTAAAATATTCTCTTAATATTCTCTCCATTTAAGTTTTTCCAATTTAAGCACTGTATGGTCGCCAAAGATGACTGGCCTGATTGTAAACAGTTCTTCCGTAAAACTAAGAAGCTAGCCTTTTGAGAAAAAAAGATTTATATTTGAGATCCTAAATTTCTGACCTATGTTATATTTAGGCGTTTCATAGGTATCCCTTGTCAAGTACCCAAATAGGTTAGTCCATACTTTAGACCCATGTTTTGGCTCAATCATGTTAATTGGTGACACACATACCGATGTGTGATAACTACTATTATATCACTCACTAAGGTTAAGCAACATATCTATCTCTTTTCTGGCTTCATTTTCACTGAAATATGCCAACATTTTCATCTGAAGAGTTCGATTAAACCTATCTATTACAGATGCTCTTTTGTCTGATTAAGTGTAAAAGTATTCAATATTTTCCTTTTCCAATAATTCTTTGACTTTTAATTAACCGTTTTTGATCTGATTTTGCTCATACAATATTTCTTCAAAAGCGTTGCGTATGTCATCAACTTTTTTGTTTTCACTTTTAGCCCAAGCGTATTTTGAGAAAACATCTATTACTGTCAAGATGAAGTTGTATCTATTGTTGCAATTTTCATCCGTTTTAATATCTCAGATATCTGCGTGAACTTGGTCTCCTGATTAACTAACATGATCCTTCTGTATGAGTAACTAACAGAGATCCTTCTGTATGAGTGACTAACATGGACCCTACTGTATGAGTGACTAACATGGACCATTCTGTATGAGTGACTAACATCGACCCTTCTGTACGAGTGACTAACATGGAGCCTTCTGTATGAGTGACTAACATGGACCCTTCTGTATGAGTGACTAACATGGACCCTTCTGTATGAGTGACTCACATAGATCCTTCTGTATGAGTGACTAACATGGACCCTTCTGCATATAAATCTTGTATTGCCTTCTTGTGTAATGGGTATCTAGATTGTTCAGTCAAACAAACTTTAAATTCGGAGTATTTCATCTTCTTATCACGTAAAATGTGTTCCCACAAAAATAATTCTTATCAGCATTTTCAGTAACTCAACTGATTTTTTATGTGTTTGTGTGCGCAACAACTTCCACTTTCCCTAGAGATGCCATATTCGATGTGAAAATACTTTAGGAAAAAAATTAACATAAAAATCCTACTATACATCTATCTTAAGCAGAGACATGAAAATATATAATTTAATTGGAACATGTTCGTTTATATGTTTAATCTCTCTCTCTCTCTCTCTCTCTCTCTCATTATTACGGTTAACGTGTATTATCTTTCGATATTTAACTAAAGACTAGAAAATCAAACGTTTGGATAACAACGCCTCTGTGTCTCTGTAAATGCAATAAATATTTTACCTATCAATGTCAAAAGTATATAATTTTATAACAACAATAATGTATGATTCATCGAAATTTCTCGAATGAATTGCCTTGGATTAAGTGACCCATGCCAAAGAAGATATGCTTTGATTACCTAAAAAGGAAAACAAAAATGCTCAATTTATCTGTTACAATATACACATTTTATAAACAGATGGGAGACATATATAAGATCAACTTGGGGTTGCAAAGGTATATTCTATTCTTTTACATAGAACTCAATAAAAATTGCAATCTTACCGAACAATATATTTCAGTTTACTATACATAGAGCAAAATCAGATGCTAACGACATTTAAATAGATTCAGATATTTCAAATCAAAATTACAGGTGTATACTTATAAACACTTATGGTTATAATCATGACACTCCAAGTTTTACACTGAAGTGATGCAGAATATAGACCACTTAGAAAATCAGCATATAATCATTAAAGGTGACTTAAATTTAATCATGAACTCGATACATATAATCACAACTACCTAAAAAAAACAAAGCTAAGAGATGCAGTAATTCATATTTGTGCTAAATATAGTCTTATTGATATTTGGTTAGAAAGAAATATGGATACAAAAAGATCCACTTAAAGGAAGAACAACCTTATCAAGCAATCAAGGTTAAATTTCTTTTTAGTTTGAGAAACCATTTTTACAATGATAGATGATGCCTGTACAAAACTAGGTTATAGAACTTGACCATTCTCTAGTCCATTTAACTCTTCTTCTTAGAAAATATAGAAAACACAGAACATTCTGGAAATTTAACAAGCCTCTATTGAAAAATGTAGAATACCTAACACTTGTCAAGGAAAATGAAATCTATGCCTTTTGCAGTGCCAATGATTTGGAGAAAGCCAACAGATCATATCAGCAATTGTTACTTCTGCATGGTGCCTCCAGTTGGGAAAGGTGTGTCAAAGAAGAAAAAGGGGACTGTTCATTATCCAAACATTCCGTAAGCTATACGCTCAGTACCCCACGGAGTGCCTGTTCCTGATGCACCAGAATCATTCTCACTTGAGTCAGACGAGGAAGAGGATGAAACTTCGAGTCCTGAACCATCAATGTCACATGACCCATATGTTCTCCCATCCTCTGAACCACACCTCATAACACAAGGTGAACTGAATGACCTTGTCAGGGATTTGGAACTACCCAAGAGTAAGGCAGAACTGTTGGGCTCCAGACTACAGCAGTGGAATCTCCTGGCAGGTGATGTTAGGGTTTCCATATTCCGTGACCGTCAAAGGATCTTGTCCCATTCTTCTTCATGGAAGGTGATCTTGTAACCTGCAACAACATCGATGGTGTGATGGCAGCCCTCAACATCGTTCATGATCCAGATGAGTAGTGACTGTTCATTGATTCATCGAAGACGAGTCTTAAAGCTGTTTTGCTGCATACTGGCAGTGTTTTGCCATCAATTCCAATTGGTCATGCTGTCCATATCAAGGAAACCTATGAAAACATGAAACAACTTTTGAGGTGCATAAACTATGACCCACATCAGTGGCAGCTTTGTGGCGATTTCAAGGTTCTTGCTCTCTTGCTTGGTCTGCAGACTGGATACACAAAGTACTGCTGTTTTCTCTGCGAATAGAATAGTCTCGCGAGAGATTCCCGCTACATTAAGAGAGATTGGCCACTCCGACAGTCATTGGAGCCTGGGATGAAAAGTGTTCAGCATCCAACACTTGTTGAATCAAGGAAGGTTTTGTTACCACCCTTGCACATCAAGCTGGGTCTGATAAAGAACTTTGTCAAGGCCATGGAGAAAACACAAGCAGCTTTCATGACATTTAAATAATGAAAATATATGCACTGTAAATATTGAGAAACTGAATAACCAGGTAAAATAGTTCAATTAAAACACCTTATATGAAACTTCACAGGGTTTAAATAGTTCAATGGTAGAATGGGTGGGGTGAGAAGTGACAAATCTTACCTCTTACATTCTGGAGTTAGCTCTGTTCTGCTACTGTGTTTTATTACTATAGTATCTATTGGTTAGTGTGTGTTTAGAATATTTTAATGTCAGATTCAAGCTACAGAGGTAATGAGAAAATAACTTTTAGTACACTGATTGAGATTTGAGAAGATTTTAAAACTTGCACAATTTCTTTAGAATTTACATACAAGTGTGACAAGTGAGAGTTAGTTCCAAAAATTTGGAACAAAACGCCGTCCTAAATAATTAAAAATTCTTAATGGATTCTTTGCTATAATTTATTGCATTACACAATGATCTATAGGTTATGATATGGAGACATTGTCTCACTTCATCTTTTGACAAGTTTTAAGCGGCATTATTTAATCACACACGCTGTTACCATAACTGTCCTTCATTATGATTTGTCTGAGTTAATTTTGAGATGATTCTTTGAAACTTAGAGCAACAAATTTATATCTTTCATTTATTTTAGGGACACAATATTTTCATTGGGCTCCCAACTATTAAATGAATCCTAATATCTCTTCCGTTTTAATTTACGCATATTTTTGCGGTTTCTTTTATTTTCGTTTTTTTTAAATTGTGTCAACCTTGAAGACGTCATCTTGTTTGTTTTATACATATAATTCCTGCTCGTAAAATATTCTCTTAATATTCTCTCCATTTAAGTTTTTCCAATTTAAGCACTGTATGGTCGCCAAAGATGACTGGCCTGATTGTAAACAGTTCTTCCGTAAAACTAAGAAGCTAGCCTTTTGAGAAAAAAAAGATTTATATTTGAGATCCTAAATTTCTGACCTATGTTATATTTAGGCGTTTCATAGGTATCCCTTGTCAAGTACCCAAATAGGTTAGTCCATACTTTAGACCCATGTTTTGGCTCAATCATGTTAATTGGTGACACACATACCGATGTGTGATAACTACTATTATATCACTCACTAAGGTTAAGCAACATATCTATCTCTTTTCTGGCTTCATTTTCACTGAAATATGCCAACATTTTCATCTGAAGAGTTCGATTAAACCTATCTATTACAGATGCTCTTTTGTCTGATTAAGTGTAAAAGTATTCCAAATTTTCCTTTTCCAATAATTCTTTGACTTTTAATTAACCGTTTTTGATCTGATTTTGCTCATACAATATTTCTTCAAAAGCGTTGCGTATGTCATCAACTTTTTTGTTTTCACTTTTAGCCCAAGCGTATTTTGAGAAAACATCTATTACTGTCAAGATGAAGTTGTATCTATTGTTGCAATTTTCATCCGTTTTAATATCTCAGATATCTGCGTGAACTTGGTCTCCTGAGTAACTAACATAGATCCTTCTGTATGAGTAACTAACAGAGATCCTTCTGTATGAGTGACTAACATGGACCCTTCTGTATGAGTGACTAACATGGACCATTCTGTATGAGTGACTAACATGGACCCTTCTGTACGAGTGACTAACATGGAGCCTTCTGTATGAGTGACTAACATGGACCCTTCTGTATGAGTGACTAACATGGACCCTTCTGTGTGAGTGACTCACATAGATCCTTCTGTATGAGTGACTAACATGGACCCTTCTGCATATAAATCTTGTATTGCCTTCTTGTATAATGGGTATCTAGATTGTTCAGTCAAACAAACTTTAAATTCGGAGTATTTCATCTTCTTATCACGTAAAATGTGTTCCCACAAAAATAATTCTTATCAGCATTTTCAGTAACTCAACTGATTTTTTATGTGTTTGTGTGCGCAACAACTTCCACTTTCCCTAGAGATGCCATATTCGATGTGAAAATACTTTAGGAAAAAAATTAACATAAAAATCCTACTATACATCTATCTTAGGCATCCTACTATACATCTATCTTAGGCAGAGACATGAAAATATATAATTTAATTTGAACGCGTAGTTCCTACATCACTGACAGTCACATGCATGTTCGTTTATATGTTTAATCTCTCTCTCTCTATCTCTCTCTCTCTCTCTCTCTCTCTCTCTCTCTCTCTCTCTCTTTCTCTCTTCATTACGGTTAACGTGTATTATCTTTCGATATTTAACTAAAGACTAGAAAATCAAACGTTTAGATAAGAACGGCTCTGTGTCTCTGTAAATGCAATAAATATTTTACCTATCAATGTCAAAAGTATATAATTTTATAACGACAATAATGGATGATTCATCGAAATTTCTCGAATGAATTGCCTTGGATTAAGTGACCCATGCCAAAGAAGATATGCTTTGATTACCTAAAAACAAAAACAAAAATGCTCAATTTATCTGTTACAATATACACATTTTATAAACAGATGGGAGACATATATAAGATCAACTTGGGGTTGCAAAGGTATATTCTATTCTTTTACATAGAACTCAATAAAAATTGCAATCTTACCGAACAATATATTTCAGTTTACTATACATAGAGCAAAATCAGATGCTAACGACATTTAAATAGATTCAGATATTTCAAATCAAAATTACAGGTGTATACTTATAAACAGTTATGGTTATAATCATGACACTCCAAGTTTTACACTGAAGTGATGCAGAATATAGACCACTTAGAAAATCAGCATATAATCATTAAAGGTGACTTAAATTTAATCATGAACGCGATACATATAATCACAACTACCTAAAAAAAACAAAGCTAAGAGATGCAGTAATTCATATTTGTGCTAAATATAGTCTTATTGATATTTGGTTAAAAAGAAATATGGATACAAAAAGATCCACTTAAAGGAAGAACAACCTTATCAAGCAATCAAGGTTAAATTTCTTTTTAGTTTGAGAAACCATTTTTACAATGATAGATGATGCCTGTACAAAACTAGGTTATAGAACTTGACCATTCTCTAGTCCATTTAACTCTTCTTCTTAGAAAAAATAGAAAACACAGAACATTCTGGAAATTTAACAAGCCTCTATTGAAAAATGTAGAATACCTAACACTTGTCAAGGAAAATGAAATCTATGCCTTTTGCAGTGCCAATGATTTGGAGAAAGCCAACAGATCATATCAGCAATTGTTACTTCTGCATGGTGCCTCCAGTTGGGAAAGGTGTGTCAAAGAAGAAAAAGTGGACTGTTCATTATCCAAACATTCCGTAAGCTATACGCTCAGTACCCCACGGAGTGCCTGTTCCTGATGCACCAGAATCATTCTCACTTGAGTCAGACGAGGAAGAGGATGAAACTTCGAGTCCTGAACCATCAATGTCACATGACCCATATGTTCTCCCATCCTCTGAACCACACCTCATAACACAAGGTGAACTGAATGACCTTGTCAGGGATTTGGAACTACCCAAGAGTAAGGCAGAACTGTTGGGCTCCAGACTACAGCAGTGGAATCTCCTGGCAGGTGATGTTAGGGTTTCCATATTCCGTGACCGTCAAAGGATCTTGTCCCATTCTTCTTCATGGAAGGTGATCTTGTAACCTGCAACAACATCGATGGTGTGATGGCAGCCCTCAACATCGTTCATGATCCAGATGAGTAGTGACTGTTCATTGATTCATCGAAGACGAGTCTTAAAGCTGTTTTGCTGCATACTGGCAGTGTTTTGCCATCAATTCCAATTGGTCATGCTGTCCATATCAAGGAAACCTATGAAAACATGAAACAACTTTTGAGGTGCATAAACTATGACCCACATCAGTGGCAGCTTTGTGGCGATTTCAAGGTTCTTGCTCTCTTGCTTGGTCTGCAGACTGGATACACAAAGTACTGCTGTTTTCTCTGCGAATAGAATAGTCTCGCGAGAGATTCCCGCTACATTAAGAGAGATTGGCCACTCCGACAGTCATTGGAGCCTGGGATGAAAAGTGTTCAGCATCCAACACTTGTTGAATCAAGGAAGGTTTTGTTACCACCCTTGCACATCAAGCTGGGTCTGATAAAGAACTTTGTCAAGGCCATGGAGAAAACACAAGCAGCTTTCATGACATTTAAATAATGAAAATATATGCACTGTAAATATTGAGAAACTGAATAACCAGGTAAAATAGTTCAATTAAAACACCTTATATGAAACTTCACAGGGTTTAAATAGTTCAATGGTAGAATGGGTGGGGTGAGAAGTGACAAATCTTACCTCTTACATTCTGGAGTTAGCTCTGTTCTGCTACTGTGTTTTATTACTATAGTATCTATTGGTTAGTGTGTGTTTAGAATATTTTAATGTCAGATTCAAGCTACAGAGGTAATGAGAAAATAACTTTTAGTACACTGATTGAGATTTGAGAAGATTTTAAAACTTGCACAATTTCTTTAGAATTTACATACAAGTGTGACAAGTGAGAGTTAGTTCCAAAAATTTGGAACAAAACGCCGTCCTAAATAATTAAAAATTCTTAATGGATTCTTTGCTATAATTTATTGCATTACACAATGATCTATACGTTATGATATGGAGACATTGTCTCACTTCATCTTTTGACAAGTTTTAAGCGGCATTTTTTAATCACACACGCTGTTACCATAACTGTCCTTCATTATGATTTGTCTGAGTTAATTTTGAGATGCTTCTTTGAAACTTAGAGCAACAAATTTATATCTTTCATTTATTTTAGCGACACAATATTTTCATTGGGCTCCCAACTATTAAATGAATCCTAATATCTCTTCCGTTTTAATTTACGCATATTTTTGCGGTTACTTTTATTTTCGTTTTTTTTAAATTGTGTCAACCTTGAAGACGTCATCTTGTTGGTTTTATACATATAATTCCTGCTCGTAAAATATTCTCTTAATATTCTCTCCATTTAAGTTTTTCCAATTTAAGCACTGTATGGTCGCCAAAGATGACTGGCCTGATTGTAAACAGTTCTTCCGTAAAACTAAGAAGCTAGCCTTTTGAGAAAAAAAGATTTATATTTGAGATCCTAAATTTCTGACCTATGTTATATTTAGGCGTTTCATAGGTATCCCTTGTCAAGTACCCAAATAGGTTAGTCCATACTTTAGACCCATGTTTTGGCTCAATCATGTTAATTGGTGACACACATACCGATGTGTGATAACTACTATTATATCACTCACTAAGGTTAAGCAACATATCTATCTCTTTTCTGGCTTCATTTTCACTGAAATATGCCAACATTTTCATCTGAAGAGTTCGATTAAACCTATCTATTACAGATGCTCTTTTGTCTGATTAAGTGTAAAAGTATTCAATATTTTCCTTTTCCAATAATTCTTTGACTTTTAATTAACCGTTTTTGATCTGATTTTGCTCATACAATATTTCTTCAAAAGCGTTGCGTATGTCATCAACTTTTTTGTTTTCACTTTTAGCCCAAGCGTATTTTGAGAAAACATCTATTACTGTCAAGATGAAGTTGTATCAATTGTTGCAATTTTCATCCGTTTTAATATCTCAGATATCTGCGTGAACTTGGTCTCCTGAGTAACTAACATAGATCCTTCTGTATGAGTAACTAACAGAGATCCTTCTGTATGAGTGACTAACATGGACCCTTCTGTATGAGTGACTAACATGGACCATTCTGTATGAGTGACTAACATGGACCCTTTTGTACGAGTGACTAACATGGAGCCTTCTGTATGAGTGACTAACATGGACCCTTCTGTATGAGTGACTAACATGGACCCTTCTGTATGAGTGACTCACATAGATCCTTCTGTATGAGTGACTAACATGGACCCTTCTGCATATAAATCTTGTATTGCCTTCTTGTGTAATGGGTATCTAGATTGTTCAGTCAAACAAACTTTAAATTCGGAGTATTTCATCTTCTTATCACGTAAAATGTGTTCCCACAAAAATAATTCTTATCAGCATTTTCAGTAACTCAACTGATTTTTTATGTGTTTGTGTGCGCAACAACTTCCACTTTCCCTAGAGATGCCATATTCGATGTGAAAATACTTTAGGAAAAAAATTAACATAAAAATCCTACTATACATCTATCTTAAGCAGAGACATGAAAATATATAATTTAATTTGAACGCGTAGTTCCTACATCACTGACAGTCACATGCATGTTCGTTTATATGTTTAATCTCTCTCTCTCTCTCTCTCTCTCTCTCTCTCTCTCTCTCTCTTCATTACGGTTAACGTGTATTATCTTTCGATATTTAACTAAAGACTAGAAAATCAAACGTTTAGATAAGAACGGCTCTGTGTCTCTGTAAATGCAATAAATATTTTACCTATCAATGTCAAAAGTATATAATTTTATAACGACAATAATGGATGATTCATCGAAATTTCTCGAATGAATTGCCTTGGATTAAGTGACCCATGCCAAAGAAGATATGCTTTGATTACCTAAAAACGAAAACAAAAATGCTCAATTTATCTGTTACAATATACACATTTTATAAACAGATGGGAGACATATATGAGATCAACTTGGGGTTGCAAAGGTATATTCTATTCTTTTCCATAGAACTCAATAAAAGTTGCAATCTTACCGAACAATATATTTCAGTTTACTATACATAGAGCAAAATCAGATGCTAACGACATTAAAATAGATTCAGATATTTCAAATCAAAATTACAGGTGTATACTTATAAACACTTATGGTTATAATCATGACACTCCAAGTTTTACACTGAAGTGATGCAGAATATAGACCACTTAGAAAATCAGCATATAATCATTAAAGGTGACTTAAATTTAATCATGAACGCGATACATATAATCACAACTACCTAAAAAAAACAAAGCTAAGAGATGCAGTAATTCATATTTGTGCTAAATATAGTCTTATTGATATTTGGTTAGAAAGAAATATGGATACAAAAAGATACACTTAAAGGAAGAACAACCCCATCAAGCAGGCAAGGTTAAATTTCTTTTTAGTTTGAGAAACCATTTTTACAATGATAGATGATGCCTGTACAAAACTAGGTTATAGAACTTGACCATTCTCTAGTCCATTTAACTCTTCTTCTTAGAAAAAATAGAAAACACAGAACATTCTGGAAATTTAACAAGTCTCTATTGAAAAATTTAGAATACCTAACACTTGTCAAGGACGCAGTTCAAGTCTGAATAGGAAAAGGAAATCCATGCCTTTTGCAGTGCCAATGATTTGGAGAAAGCCAACAGATCATATCAGCAATTGTTACTTCTGCATGGTGCCTCCAGTTGGGAAAGGTGTGTCAAAGAAGAAAAAGTGGACTGTGCATTATCCAAACATTCCGTAAGCTATACGCTCAGTACCCCACGGAGTGCCTGTTCCTGATGCACCAGAATCATTCTCACTTGAGTCAGACGAGGAAGAGGATGGGAGAACATATGGGTCAGGTGACATTGATGGTTCAGGACTCGAAGTTTCATCCTCTTCCTCGTCTGACTCAAGTGAGACTGATGGCTTAAAAATGTAAACTAAACTATAGAAATTCAAACGATGCGCATTTTTGGGAAGAATTATTATGATACTGTGCAGTAAATCAGCACAATCTCAGCGTTTATAGGTTGTATCTTATAACATTGTATTACTCGCAAAGAGAACTTAAGCAACTGAATCAAAGTCTAAATAACTACTAGGGCTTCAGAAGCATGTGTGACTACCTGATTTCCTGTATTAAGATTGGACAGCAATTTACAATGTTTTGACTTGCAAACATTTTGATGCTACTTCCCGGGAGAAACTAGATTGATCGGTTAATCCATATTTTCTGATTTTTACTTCTCAGTAAGTTACGAAAAAAGAGGCATTTCTTCCGTCGCGGCTCGCCAAGTTCTGACAGTATGCAGCACATGAGAGCCGTTATTTCGGTGAAAAAGTTCGAGTTTGCGTAAATTAGGGACGTTGCGTTATAATGTTTACCAGTGCGCAAGACACCCTTGCCTGCGTACAGTGTTTTATTTTTTAGGGATTCAATTAAGTAATCTTTATTATAAGGTATGGTTACAGTACTTACAGCACGAGCCGTGCTGTACATGACCTATATGGTAAGGCCTCCCCTTTCTGTGGCTCTGACATCTTGTTGACATCATTCAGTTTGCTACGTCTGATTAAAATCGAATCGGAAATAGTCTCTACAGTGCTAACAAGATCTGCCAACCAGATGCTATATCACCTCATGAATATATGAAAAAAATTTTACATAATCATCTCTTGAAAAGAAAATATAAACATGCAAGAAACTGTTAGCATCTTGCATTTAATTAGCAGAGCTATTTCTTGTCAAGAGACTATTTTTTTCATCCGTTTTCGATAAAACTTGGTAAATAGGTTTGTATGAAGACTGTGGGTGCGTTCTGTGATAAGCAAGATCAATGCATGTTAATTATTCCTTTAACTTTGATCAGACTATTGTCAAATAGGTAAAACTGACAACGATCTTACAATACTAAATAAGCCTGGTTACGAAATGGTCAGCTGTTAAGTTATGCAAGCCAGGTGACTAATATCAGGCTCACTTAGGTCTATTGTTAACTAAGATTAAAAAATAAACTATGTTTATCTTGTATTTGTGTGTACAACTTCTAACACAAACGTTTGACTTTATTTGACACTCAATACTGAAATCTAAGCGGATACATACATGTTAATATAGAACAAAATATTAGCAGTATATGTAGCGAATTTTCATACTTGAACCTGTTTGACTTTTTCTTTTCAAGTGGTACATTCATTCCAGCCTAATCTAGAAGCCGGTTGGGCGCAAAACATCAAGTTTTTGAAATATTTTATCCGGGATAAAAGTTTGTCGTAAGATTGTGTTTGAAAATGTGGCGCTGAATATGATGCAAGGTCAGTAGATTACACAATACAGATTCAGCAATCGGTGTCAGGTTACAGTTTGCCGTTTTTCTTTGTTCTTAGGCACACGCAACTGTTGCTCCGCTGAATACTTTTTATCATGTTCTTGATATGTGAACGCTGTGAAACAAACATCACGAACATAACTTGCAATCATTAGAACACAGGGTATGAAATAATCTCCCTAGGTATTTTAAAATCTTCAAACATGTGGGATGGGATTGCTTTATTTATCCACAACTAGGTCGGATTGGAACGGGCTACTACTTGTTTTAACTAGTTATGTATCCGAAATGTTTTTAGCTTTAGTGCAATAATTCCTAAAAGTTTTAAAAACAAACTTTGATAGCCTGTAATAGATTTATCTTACCATTGTGTCATTTGATGGAATTTAAATGCAAACATGTAGCATCTATTGTACTTTTGTTTTGAAACACAGGAGCTGGCATAAAGTGGCATAAATGTACACAATATGTGTAGATTATACATAGGTTTTGTCATGTGGCATAGAAGCAAGATAATGCATGGAATGAAACAGATAGCAGAAACTGTATGTTAATAGCAGTACTAGAATATCTGCTACTATGTCATTGCTTTCTTTTTCTGGGACTGCTGGTCCCCCATCCAAGCATATTCCTTCCTACAGTTGTCATTGGAGGACAAGAATTAAAAACAATATGATCCAAGTCCTACAGTTGTCATTGGAGGGCCAGAATTAAAAACAATAAGATCCCAGTCTGTCTCCATGGTCATAGTCCAGATGTCTTCCTCTTTTTTCCCTTGGACTGTGCGTAGTACACATGCTATGTCGTTCATCGAAATTAGGCTTCATATTTTGCTTTTAAACATTTCTTAGGCCAATCATGTACCATTTGGTGTGTTCCTTTTGTTAATTTTGAAGGCGTTTTTTTTTTTGCTTTACTATGAAAAGTGTTCAGCATCCACCACTTGTTGAATCAAGGAAGGTTGTGTTACCACCCTTGCACATCAAGCTGGGTCTGATAAAGAACTTTGTCAAGGCCATGGAGAAAACACAAGCAGCTTTCATGACATTTAAATAATGAAAATATATGCACTGTAAATATTGAGAAACTGAATAACCAGGTAAAATAGTTCAATTAAAACACCTTATATGAAACTTCACAGGGTTTAAGTAGTTCAATGGTAGAATGGGTGGGGTGAGAAGTGACAAATCTTACCTCTTACATTCTGGAGTTAGCTCTGTTCTGCTACTGTGTTTTATTACTATAGTATCTATTGGTTAGTGTGTGTTTAGAATATTTTAATGTCAGATTCAAGCTACAGAGGTAATGAGAAAATAACTTTTAGCACATTGATTGAGATTTGAGAAGATTTTAAAACTTGCACAATTTCTTAAGAATTTACATAAAAGTGTGACAAGTGAGTCAGTTCCAAAAATTTGGAACAAAACGCTGTCCTAAATAATTAAAAATTCTTAATGGATTCTTTGCTATAATTTATTGCATTACACAATGATCCATACGTTATGATATGGAGACATTGTCTCACTTCATCTTTTGACAAGTTTTAAGCGGCATTTTTTAATCACACACGCTGTTACCATAACTGTCCTTCATTATGATTTATATGAGTTAATTTTGAGATGCTTCTTTGAAACTTAGAGCAACAAATTTATATCTTTCATTTATTTTAGCGACACAATATTTTCATTGGGCTCCGAACTATTAAATGAATCCTAATATCTCTTCCGTTTAATTTACGCATATTTTTGCGGTTCCTTTTATTTTCGTTTTTTTTAAATTGTGTCAACCTTGAAGATGTCATCTTCTTTGTTTTATACATATAATTCCTGCTCGTAAAATATTCTCTTAATATTCTCTCCATTTAAGTTTTTCCAATTTAAGCACTGTATGGTCGCCAAAGATGACTGGCCTGATTGTAAACAGTTCTTCCGTAAAACTAAGAAGCTAGCCTTTTGAGAAAAAAAGATTTATATTTGAGATCTTAAATTTCTCACCTATGTTATATTTAGGCGTTTCATAGGTATCCGTTGACGAGTGACTAACATGGAGCCTTCTGTATGAGTGACTAACATAGATCCTTCTGTATGAGTGACTAACATGGACCCTTCTGTATGAGTGAATAACATGGCCCCTTCTGTACGAGTGACTCACATAGATCCTTCTGTATGAGTGACTAACATGGACCCTTCTGCATATAAATCTTGTATTGCCTTCTTGTGTAATGGGTATCTAGATTGTTCAGTCAAACAAACTTTAAATTCGGAGTATTTCATCTTCTTATCACGTAAAATGTGTTCCCACAAAAATAATTCTTATCAGCATTTTCAGTAACTCAACTGATTTTTTATGTGTTTGTGTGCGCAACAACTTCCACTTTCCCTAGAGATGCCATATTCGATGTGAAAATACTTTAGGAAAAAAATTAACATAAAAATCCTACTATACATCTATCTTAAGCAGAGACATGAAAATATATAATTTAATTTGAACGCGTAGTTCCTACATCACTGACAGTCACATGCATGTTCGTTTATATGTTTAATCTCTCTCTCTATCTCTCTCTCTCTCTCTCTCTCTCTCTCTCTCTCTCTCTCTCTCTCCATTACGGTTAACGTGTATTATCTTTCGATATTTAACTAAAGACTAGAAAATCAAACGTTTAGATAAGAACGGCTCTGTGTCTCTGTAAATGCAATAAATATTTTACCTATCAATGTCAAAAGTATATAATTTTATAACGACAATAATGGATGATTCATCGAAATTTCTCGAATGAATTGCCTTGGATTAAGTGACCCATGCCAAAGAAGATATGCTTTGATTACCTAAAAACGAAAACAAAAATGCTCAATTTATCTCTTACAATATACACATTTTATAAACAGATGGGAGACATATATGAGATCAACTTGGGGTTGCAAAGGTATATTCTATTCTTTTCCATAGAACTCAATAAAAGTTGCAATCTTACCGAACAATATATTTCAGTTTACTATACATAGAGCAAAATCAGATGCTAACGACATTAAAATAGATTCAGATATTTCAAATCAAAATTACAGGTGTATACTTATAAACACTTATGGTTATAATCATGACACTCCAAGTTTTACACTGAAGTGATGCAGAATATAGACCACTTAGAAAATCAGCATATAATCATTAAAGGTGACTTAAATTTAATCATGAACGCGATACATATAATCACAACTACCTAAAAAAAACAAAGCTAAGAGATGCAGTAATTCATATTTGTGCTAAATATAGTCTTATTGATATTTGGTTAGAAAGAAATATGGATACAAAAAGATACACTTAAAGGAAGAACAACCCCATCAAGCAGGCAAGTTTAAATTTCTTTTTAGTTTGAGAAACCATTTTTACAATGATAGATGATGCCTGTACAAAACTAGGTTATAGAACTTGACCATTCTCTAGTCCATTTAACTCTTCTTCTTAGAAAAAATAGAAAACACAGAACATTCTGGAAATTTAACAAGTCTCTATTGAAAAATTTAGAATACCTAACACTTGTCAAGGACGCAGTTCAAGTCTGAATAGGAAAAGGAAATCCATGCCTTTTGCAGTGCCAATGATTTGGAGAAAGCCAACAGATCATATCAGCAATTGTTACTTCTGCATGGTGCCTCCAGTTGGGAAAGGTGTGTCAAAGAAGAAAAAGTGGACTGTGCATTATCCAAACATTCCGTAAGCTATACGCTCAGTACCCCACGGAGTGCCTGTTCCTGATGCACCAGAATCATTCTCACTTGAGTCAGACGAGGAAGAGGATGGGAGAACATATGGGTCAGGTGACATTGATGGTTCAGGACTCGAAGTTTCATCCTCTTCCTCGTCTGACTCAAGTGAGACTGATGGCTTAAAAATGTAAACTAAACTATAGAAATTCAAACGATGCGCATTTTTGGGAAGAATTATTATGATACTGTGCAGTAAATCAGCACAATCTCAGCGTTTATAGGTTGTATCTTATAACATTGTATTACTCGCAAAGAGAACTTAAGCAACTGAATCAAAGTCTAAATAACTACTAGGGCTTCAGAAGCATGTGTGACTACCTGATTTCCTGTATTAAGATTGGACAGCAATTTACAATGTTTTGACTTGCAAACATTTTGATGCTACTTCCCGGGAGAAACTAGATTGATCGGTTAATCCATATTTTCTGATTTTTACTTCTCAGTAAGTTACGAAAAAAGAGGCATTTCTTCCGTCGCGGCTCGCCAAGTTCTGACAGTATGCAGCACATGAGAGCCGTTATTTCGGTGAAAAAGTTCGAGTTTGCGTAAATTAGGGACGTTGCGTTATAATGTTTACCAGTGCGCAAGACACCCTTGCCTGCGTACAGTGTTTTATTTTTTAGGGATTCAATTAAGTAATCTTTATTATAAGGTATGGTTACAGTACTTACAGCACGAGCCGTGCTGTACATGACCTATATGGTAAGGCCTCCCCTTTCTGTGGCTCTGACATCTTGTTGACATCATTCAGTTTGCTACGTCTGATTAAAATCGAATCGGAAATAGTCTCTACAGTGCTAACAAGATCTGCCAACCAGATGCTATATCACCTCATGAATATATGAAAAAAATTTTACATAATCATCTCTTGAAAAGAAAATATAAACATGCAAGAAACTGTTAGCATCTTGCATTTAATTAGCAGAGCTATTTCTTGTCAAGAGACTATTTTTTTCATCCGTTTTCGATAAAACTTGGTAAATAGGTTTGTATGAAGACTGTGGGTGCGTTCTGTGATAAGCAAGATCAATGCATGTTAATTATTCCTTTAACTTTGATCAGACTATTGTCAAATAGGTAAAACTGACAACGATCTTACAATACTAAATAAGCCTGGTTACGAAATGGTCAGCTGTTAAGTTATGCAAGCCAGGTGACTAATATCAGGCTCACTTAGGTCTATTGTTAACTAAGATTAAAAAATAAACTATGTTTATCTTGTATTTGTGTGTACAACTTCTAACACAAACGTTTGACTTTATTTGACACTCAATACTGAAATCTAAGCGGATACATACATGTTAATATAGAACAAAATATTAGCAGTATATGTAGCGAATTTTCATACTTGAACCTGTTTGACTTTTTCTTTTCAAGTGGTACATTCATTCCAGCCTAATCTAGAAGCCGGTTGGGCGCAAAACATCAAGTTTTTGAAATATTTTATCCGGGATAAAAGTTTGTCGTAAGATTGTGTTTGAAAATGTGGCGCTGAATATGATGCAAGGTCAGTAGATTACACAATACAGATTCAGCAATCGGTGTCAGGTTACAGTTTGCCGTTTTTCTTTGTTCTTAGGCACACGCAACTGTTGCTCCGCTGAATACTTTTTATCATGTTCTTGATATGTGAACGCTGTGAAACAAACATCACGAACATAACTTGCAATCATTAGAACACAGGGTATGAAATAATCTCCCTAGGTATTTTAAAATCTTCAAACATGTGGGATGGGATTGCTTTATTTATCCACAACTAGGTCGGATTGGAACGGGCTACTACTTGTTTTAACTAGTTATGTATCCGAAATGTTTTTAGCTTTAGTGCAATAATTCCTAAAAGTTTTAAAAACAAACTTTGATAGCCTGTAATAGATTTATCTTACCATTGTGTCATTTGATGGAATTTAAATGCAAACATGTAGCATCTATTGTACTTTTGTTTTGAAACACAGGAGCTGGCATAAAGTGGCATAAATGTACACAATATGTGTAGATTATACATAGGTTTTGTCATGTGGCATAGAAGCAAGATAATGCATGGAATGAAACAGATAGCAGAAACTGTATGTTAATAGCAGTACTAGAATATCTGCTACTATGTCATTGCTTTCTTTTTCTGGGACTGCTGGTCCCCCATCCAAGCATATTCCTTCCTACAGTTGTCATTGGAGGACAAGAATTAAAAACAATATGATCCAAGTCCTACAGTTGTCATTGGAGGGCCAGAATTAAAAACAATAAGATCCCAGTCTGTCTCCATGGTCATAGTCCAGATGTCTTCCTCTTTTTTCCCTTGGACTGTGCGTAGTACACATGCTATGTCGTTCATCGAAATTAGGCTTCATATTTTGCTTTTAAACATTTCTTAGGCCAATCATGTACCATTTGGTGTGTTCCTTTTGTTAATTTTGAAGGCGTTTTTTTTTTTGCTTTACTATGAAAAGTGTTCAGCATCCACCACTTGTTGAATCAAGGAAGGTTGTGTTACCACCCTTGCACATCAAGCTGGGTCTGATAAAGAACTTTGTCAAGGCCATGGAGAAAACACAAGCAGCTTTCATGACATTTAAATAATGAAAATATATGCACTGTAAATATTGAGAAACTGAATAACCAGGTAAAATAGTTCAATTAAAACACCTTATATGAAACTTCACAGGGTTTAAGTAGTTCAATGGTAGAATGGGTGGGGTGAGAAGTGACAAATCTTACCTCTTACATTCTGGAGTTAGCTCTGTTCTGCTACTGTGTTTTATTACTATAGTATCTATTGGTTAGTGTGTGTTTAGAATATTTTAATGTCAGATTCAAGCTACAGAGGTAATGAGAAAATAACTTTTAGCACATTGATTGAGATTTGAGAAGATTTTAAAACTTGCACAATTTCTTAAGAATTTACATAAAAGTGTGACAAGTGAGTCAGTTCCAAAAATTTGGAACAAAACGCTGTCCTAAATAATTAAAAATTCTTAATGGATTCTTTGCTATAATTTATTGCATTACACAATGATCCATACGTTATGATATGGAGACATTGTCTCACTTCATCTTTTGACAAGTTTTAAGCGGCATTTTTTAATCACACACGCTGTTACCATAACTGTCCTTCATTATGATTTATATGAGTTAATTTTGAGATGCTTCTTTGAAACTTAGAGCAACAAATTTATATCTTTCATTTATTTTAGCGACACAATATTTTCATTGGGCTCCGAACTATTAAATGAATCCTAATATCTCTTCCGTTTAATTTACGCATATTTTTGCGGTTCCTTTTATTTTCGTTTTTTTTAAATTGTGTCAACCTTGAAGATGTCATCTTCTTTGTTTTATACATATAATTCCTGCTCGTAAAATATTCTCTTAATATTCTCTCCATTTAAGTTTTTCCAATTTAAGCACTGTATGGTCGCCAAAGATGACTGGCCTGATTGTAAACAGTTCTTCCGTAAAACTAAGAAGCTAGCCTTTTGAGAAAAAAAGATTTATATTTGAGATCTTAAATTTCTCACCTATGTTATATTTAGGCGTTTCATAGGTATCCGTTGACGAGTGACTAACATGGAGCCTTCTGTATGAGTGACTAACATAGATCCTTCTGTATGAGTGACTAACATGGACCCTTCTGTATGAGTGAATAACATGGCCCCTTCTGTACGAGTGACTCACATAGATCCTTCTGTATGAGTGACTAACATGGACCCTTCTGCATATAAATCTTGTATTGCCTTCTTGTGTAATGGGTATCTAGATTGTTCAGTCAAACAAACTTTAAATTCGGAGTATTTCATCTTCTTATCACGTAAAATGTGTTCCCACAAAAATAATTCTTATCAGCATTTTCAGTAACTCAACTGATTTTTTATGTGTTTGTGTGCGCAACAACTTCCACTTTCCCTAGAGATGCCATATTCGATGTGAAAATACTTTAGGAAAAAAATTAACATAAAAATCCTACTATACATCTATCTTAAGCAGAGACATGAAAATATATAATTTAATTTGAACGCGTAGTTCCTACATCACTGACAGTCACATGCATGTTCGTTTATATGTTTAATCTCTCTCTCTATCTCTCTCTCTCTCTCTCTCTCTCTCTCTCTCTCTCTCTCTTCATTACGGTTAACGTGTATTATCTTTCGATATTTAACTAAAGACTAGAAAATCAAACGTTTAGATAAGAACGGCTCTGTGTCTCTGTAAATGCAATAAATATTTTACCTATCAATGTCAAAAGTATATAATTTTATAACGACAATAATGGATGATTCATCGAAATTTCTCGAATGAATTGCCTTGGATTAAGTGACCCATGCCAAAGAAGATATGCTTTGATTACCTAAAAACGAAAACAAAAATGCTCAATTTATCTCTTACAATATACACATTTTATAAACAGATGGGAGACATATATGAGATCAACTTGGGGTTGCAAAGGTGTATTCTATTCTTTTACATAGAACTCAATAAAAGTTGCAATCTTACCGAACAATATATTTCAGTTTACTATACATAGAGCAAAATCAGATGCTAACGACATTAAAATAGATTCAGATATTTCAAATCAAAATTACAGGTGTATACTTATAAACACTTATGGTTATAATCATGACACTCCAAGTTTTACACTGAAGTGATGCAGAATATAGACCACTTAGAAAATCAGCATATAATCATTAAAGGTGACTTAAATTTAATCATGAACGCGATACATATAATCACAACTACCTAAAAAAAACAAAGCTAAGAGATGCAGTAATTCATATTTGTGCTAAATATAGTCTTATTGATATTTGGTTAGAAAGAAATATGGATACAAAAAGATACACTTAAAGGAAGAACAACCCCATCAAGCAGGCAAGTTTAAATTTCTTTTTAGTTTGAGAAACCATTTTTACAATGATAGATGATGCCTGTACAAAACTAGGTTATAGAACTTGACCATTCTCTAGTCCATTTAACTCTTCTTCTTAGAAAAAATAGAAAACACAGAACATTCTGGAAATTTAACAAGTCTCTATTGAAAAATTTAGAATACCTAACACTTGTCAAGGACGCAGTTCAAGTCTGAATAGGAAAAGGAAATCCATGCCTTTTGCAGTGCCAATGATTTGGAGAAAGCCAACAGATCATATCAGCAATTGTTACTTCTGCATGGTGCCTCCAGTTGGGAAAGGTGTGTCAAAGAAGAAAAAGTGGACTGTGCATTATCCAAACATTCCGTAAGCTATACGCTCAGTACCCCACGGAGTGCCTGTTCCTGATGCACCAGAATCATTCTCACTTGAGTCAGACGAGGAAGAGGATGGGAGAACATATGGGTCATGTGACATTGATGGTTCAGGACTCGAAGTTTCATCCTCTTCCTCGTCTGACTCAAGTGAGACTGATGGCTTAAAAATGTAAACTAAACTATAGAAATTCAAACGATGCGCATTTTTGGGAAGAATTATTATGATACTGTGCAGTAAATCAGCACAATCTCAGCGTTTATAGGTTGTATCTTATAACATTGTATTACTCGCAAAGAGAACTTAAGCAACTGAATCAAAGTCTAAATAACTACTAGGGCTTCAGAAGCATGTGTGACTACCTGATTTCCTGTATTAAGATTGGACAGCAATTTACAATGTTTTGACTTGCAAACATTTTGATGCTACTTCCCGGGAGAAACTAGATTGATCGGTTAATCCATATTTTCTGATTTTTACTTCTCAGTAAGTTACGAAAAAAGAGGCATTTCTTCCGTCGCGGCTCGCCAAGTTCTGACAGTATGCAGCACATGAGAGCCGTTATTTCGGTGAAAAAGTTCGAGTTTGCGTAAATTAGGGACGTTGCGTTATAATGTTTACCAGTGCGCAAGACACCCTTGCCTGCGTACAGTGTTTTATTTTTTAGGGATTCAATTAAGTAATCTTTATTATAAGGTATGGTTACAGTACTTACAGCACGAGCCGTGCTGTACATGACCTATATGGTAAGGCCTCCCCTTTCTGTGGCTCTGACATCTTGTTGACATCATTCAGTTTGCTACGTCTGATTAAAATCGAATCGGAAATAGTCTCTACAGTGCTAACAAGATCTGCCAACCAGATGCTATATCACCTCATGAATATATGAAAAAAATTTTACATAATCATCTCTTGAAAAGAAAATATAAACATGCAAGAAACTGTTAGCATCTTGCATTTAATTAGCAGAGCTATTTCTTGTCAAGAGACTATTTTTTTCATCCGTTTTCGATAAAACTTGGTAAATAGGTTTGTATGAAGACTGTGGGTGCGTTCTGTGATAAGCAAGATCAATGCATGTTAATTATTCCTTTAACTTTGATCAGACTATTGTCAAATAGGTAAAACTGACAACGATCTTACAATACTAAATAAGCCTGGTTACGAAATGGTCAGCTGTTAAGTTATGCAAGCCAGGTGACTAATATCAGGCTCACTTAGGTCTATTGTTAACTAAGATTAAAAAATAAACTATTTTTATCTTGTATTTGTGTGTACAACTTCTAACACAAACGTTTGACTTTATTTGACACTCAATACAGAAATCTAAGCGGATACATACATGTTAATATAGAACAAAATATTAGCAGTATATGTAGCGAATTTTCATACTTGAACCTGTTTGACTTTTTCTTTTCAAGTGGTACATTCATTCCAGCCTAATCTAGAAGCCTGTTGGGCGCAAAACATCAAGTTTTTGAAATATTTTATCCGGGATAAAAGTTTGTCGTAAGATTGTGTTTGAAAATGTGGCGCTGAATATGATGCAAGGTCAGTAGATTACACAATACAGATTCAGCAATCGGTGTCAGGTTACAGTTTGCCGTTTTTCTTTGTTCTTAGGCACACGCAACTGTTGCTCCGCTGAATACTTTTTATCATGTTCTTGATATGTGAACGCTGTGAAACAAACATCACGAACATAACTTGCAATCATTAGAACACAGGGTATGAAATAATCTCCCTAGGTATTTTAAAATCTTCAAACATGTGGGATGGGATTGCTTTATTTATCCACAACTAGGTCGGATTGGAACGGGCTACTACTTGTTTTAACTAGTTATGTATCCGAAATGTTTTTAGCTTTAGTGCAATAATTCCTAAAAGTTTTAAAAACAAACTTTGATAGCCTGTAATAGATTTATCTTACCATTGTGTCATTTGATGGAATTTAAATGCAAACATGTAGCATCTATTGTACTTTTGTTTTGAAACACAGGAGCTGGCATAAAGTGGCATAAATGTACACAATATGTGTAGATTATACATAGGTTTTGTCATGTGGCATAGAAGCAAGATAATGCATGGAATGAAACAGATAGCAGAAACTGTATGTTAATAGTAGTAATAGAATATCTGCTACTATGTCATTGCTTTCTTTTTCTGGGACTGCTGGTCCCCCATCCAAGCATATTCCTTCCTACAGTTGTCATTGGAGGACCAGAATTAAAAACAATATGATCCAAGTCCTACAGTTGTCATTGGAGGGCCAGAATTAAAAACAATAAGATCCCAGTCTGTCTCCATGGTCATAGTCCAGATGTCTTCCTCTTTTTTCCCTTGGACTGTGCGTAGTACACATGCTATGTCGTTCATCGAAATTAGGCTTCATATTTTGCTTTTAAACATTTCTTAGGCCAATCATGTACCATTTGGTGTGTTCCTTTTGTTAATTTTGAAGGCGTTTTTTTTTTGCTTTGCTATGAAAAGTGTTCAGCATCCACCACTTGTTGAATCAAGGAAGGTTGTGTTACCACCCTTGCACATCAAGCTGGGTCTGATAAAGAACTTTGTCAAGGCCATGGAGAAAACACAAGCAGCTTTCATGACATTTAAATAATGAAAATATATGCACTGTAAATATTGAAAAACTGAATAACCAGGTAAAATAGTTCAATTAAAACACCTTATATGAAACTTCACAGGGTTTAAGTAGTTCAATGGTAGAATGGGTGGGGTGAGAAGTGACAAATCTTACCTCTTACATTCTGGAGTTAGCTCTGTTCTGCTACTGTGTTTTATTACTATAGTATCTATTGGTTAGTGTGTGTTTAGAATATTTTAATATGTCAGATTCAAGCTACAGAGGTAATGAGAAAATAACTTTTAGCACATTTATTGAGATTTGAGAAGATTTTAAAACTTGCACAATTTCTTAAGAATTTACATAAAAGTGTGACAAGTGAGTCAGTTCCAAAAATTTGGAACAAAACGCCGTCCTAAATAATTAAAAATTCTTAATGGATTCTTTGCTATAATTTATTGCATTACACAATGATCCATACGTTATGATATGGAGACATTGTCTCACTTCATCTTTTGACAAGTTTTAAGCGGCATTTTTTAATCACACACGCTGTTACCATAACTGTCCTTCATTATGATTTATCTGAGTTAATTTTGAGATGCTTCTTTGAAACTTAGAGCAACAAATTTATATCTTTCATTTATTTTAGCGACACAATATTTTCATTGGGCTCCCAACTATTAAATGAATCCTAATATCTCTTCCGTTTAATTTACGCATATTTTTGCGGTTTCTTTTATTTTCGTTTTTTTTTTTCCATTGTGTCAACCTTGAAGACGTCATCTTCTTTGTTTTATACATATAATTCCTGCTCGTAAAATATTCTCTTAATATTCTCTCCATTTAAGTTTTTCCAATTTAAGCACTGTATGGTCGCCAAAGATGACTGGCCTGATTGTAAACAGTTCTTCCGTAAAACTAAGAAGCTAGCCTTTTGAGAAAAAAAAGATTTATATTTGAGATCCTAAATTTCTGACCTATGTTATATTTAGGCGTTTCATAGGTATCCGTTGTCAAGTACCCAAATAGGTTAGTCCATACTTTAGACCCATGTTTTGGGTCAATCATGTTAACTGGTGACACACATGCCGATGTGTGATAACTACTATTATATCACTCGCTAAGGTTAACCAATATATCTATCTCTTTTCTGGCTTCATTTTCACTGAAATATGCCAACATTTTCATCTTAAGAGTTCGATTAAACCTATCTATTACAGATGCTCTTTTGTCGGATTAAGTGTAAAAGTATTCAATATTTTCCTTTTCCAATAATTCTTTGACTTTTAATTAACCGTTTTTGTTCTGATTTTGCTCATACAATATTTCTTCAAAAGCGTTGTGTATGTCATCAACTTTTTTGTTTTCACTTTTAGCCCAAGCGTATTTTGAGAAAACATCTATTACTGTCAAGATGAAGTTGTATCTATTCTTGCAATTTTCATCCGTTTTAATATCTCAGATATCTGCGTGAACTTGGTCTCCTGAGTAACTAACATAGATCCTTCTGTATGAGTGACTACCATAGATCCTTCTGTATGAGTGACTAACATGGACCATTCTGTACGAGTGACTAACATGGAGCATTCTGTACGAGTGACTAACATGGAGCCTTCTGTATGAGTGACTAACATAGATCCTATTGTATGAGTGACTAACATGGACCCTTCTGTATGAGTGAATAACATGGCCCCTTCTGTACGAGTGACTGACATAGATCCTTCTATATGAGTGACTAACATGGACCCTTCTGCATATAAATCTTGTATTGCCTTCTTGTGTAATGGGTATCTAGATTGTTCAGTCAAACAAACTTTAAATTCGGAGTATTTCATCTTCTTATCACGTAAAATGTGTTCCCACAAAAATAATTCTTATCAGCATTTTCGGTAACTCGACAGATTTTTTATGTGTTTGTGTGCGCAACAACTTCCACTTTCCCTAGAGATGCCATATTCGATGTGAAAATACTTTAGGAAAAAAATTAACATAAAAATCCTACTATACATCTATCTTAAGCAGAGACATGAAAATGTATAACTTAATTTGAACGCGTAGTTCCCACGTCACTGACAGTCACATGCATGTTCGTTTATATGTTTAATCTCTCTCTCTATTTCTCTCTCTCTCTTCATTACGGTTAACGTGTATTATCTTTCGATATTTAACTAAAGACTAGAAAATCAAACGTTTAGATAAGAACGGCTCTGTGTCTCTGTAAATGCAATAAATATTTTACCTATCAATGTCAAAAGTATATAATTTTATAACGACAATAATGGATGATTCATCGAAATTTCTCGATTGAATTGCCTTGGATTAAGTGACCCATGCCAAAGAAGATATGCTTTGATTACCTAAAAACAAAAACAAAAATGCTCAATTTATCTGTTACAATATACACATTTTATAAACAGATGGGAGACATATATAAGATCAACTTGGGGTTGCAAAGGTATATTCTATTCTTTTACATAGAACTCAATAAAAATTGCAATCTTACCGAACAATATATTTCAGTTTACTATACATAGAGCAAAATCAGATGCTAACGACATTAAAAAAGATTCAGATATTTCAAATCAAAATTACAGGTGTATACTTATAAACACTTATGGTTATAATCATGACACTCCAAGTTTTACACTGAAGTGATGCAGAATATAGACCACTTAGAAAATCAGCATATAATCATTAAAGGCGACTTAAATTTAATCATGAACGCGATACATATAATCACAACTACCTAAAAAAAACAAAGATAAGAGATGCAGTAATTCTAATTTGTGCTAAATATAGTCTTATTGATATTTGGTTAGAAAGAAATATGGATCCAAAAAGATCCACTTAAAGGAAGAACAACCCCATCAAGCAGGCAAGGTTAAATTTCTTTTTAGTTTGAGAAACCATTTTTACAAGGATAGATGATGCCTGTACAAAACTAGGTTATAGAACTTGACCATTCTCTAGTCCATTTAACTCTTCTTCTTAGAAAAAATAGAAAACACAGAACATTCTGGAAATTTAACAAGTCTCTATTGAAAAATTTAGAATACCTAACACTTGTCAAGGACGCAGTTCAAGTCTGAATAGGAAAAGGAAATCTATGCCTTTTGCAGTGCCAATGATTTGGAGAAAGCCAACAGATCATATCAGCAATTGTTACTTCTGCATGGTGCCTCCAGTTGGGAAAGGTGTGTCAAAGAAGAAAAAGTGGACTGTGCATTATCCAAACATTCCGTAAGCTATACGCTCAGTACCCCACGGAGTGCCTGTTCCTGATGCACCAGAATCATTCTCACTTGAGTCAGTCGAGGAAGAGGATGGGAGAACATATGGGTCATGTGACATTGATGGTTCAAGACTCGAAGTTTCATCCTCTTCCTCGTCTGACTCAAGTGAGACTGATGGCTTAAAAATGTAAACTAAACTATAGAAATTCAAACGATGCGCATTTTTGGGAAGAGTTATTATGATACTGTGCAGTAAATCAGCACAATCTCAGCGTTTATAGGTTGTATCTTATAACATTGTATTACTCGCAAAGAGAACTTAAGCAACTGAATCAAAGTCTAAATAACTACTAGGGCTTCAGAAGCATGTGTGACTACCTGATTTCCTGTATTAAGATTGGACAGCAATTTACAATGTTTTGACTTGCAAACATTTTGATGCTACTTCCCGGGAGAAACAAGATTGATCGGTTAATCCATATTTTCTGATTTTTACTCCTCAGTAAGTTACAAAAAAGAGGCATTTCTTCCGTCGCGGCTCGCCAAGTTCTGACAGTATGCAGCACATGAGAGCCGTTATTTCGGTGAAAAAGTTCGAGTTTGCGTAAATTAGGGACGTTGCGTTATAATGTTTACCCGTGCGCAAGACACCCTTGCCTGCGTACAGTGTTTTATTTCTTAGGGATTCAATGAAGTAATCTTTATTATAAGGTATGGTTACAGTACTTACAGCACGAGCCGTGCTGTACATGACCTCTATGGTAAGGCCTCCCCTTTCTGTGGCTGTGACATCTTGTTGACATCATTCAGTTTGCTACGTCTGATTAAAATCGAATCGGAAATAGTCTCTACAGTGCTAACAAGATCTGCCAACCAGATGCTATATCACCTCATGAATATATGAAAAGAATTGTACATAATCATCTCTTGAAAAGAAAATATAAACCTGCAAGAAACTGTTTGCATCTTGCATTTAATTAGCAGAGCTATTTCTTGTCAAGAGACTATTTTTTTCATCCGTTTTCGATAAAACTTGGTAAATAGTTTTGTATGAAGACTGTGGGTGCGTTCTGTGATAAGCAAGATCAATGCGTGTTAATTACTCCTTTAACTTTGATCAGACTATTGTCAAATAGGTAAAACTGACAACGATCTTACAATACTAAATAAGCCTGGTTACGAAATGGTCAGCTGTTAAGTTATGCAAGCCAGGTGACTAATATCAGGCTCACTTAGGTCTATTGTTAACTAAGATTAAAAAATAAACTATTTTTATCTTGTATTTGTGTGTACAACTTCTAACACAAACGTTTGACTTTATTTGACACTCAATACAGAAATCTAAGCGGATACATACATGTTTATATAGAACAAAATATTAGCAGTATATGTAGCGAATTTTCATACTTGAACCTGTTTGACTTTTTCTTTTCAAGTGGTACATTCATTCCAGCCTAATCTAGAAGCCTGTTGGGCGCAAAACATCAAGTTTTTGAAATATTTTATCCGGGATAAAAGTTTGTCGTAAGATTGTGTTTGAAAATGTGGCGCTGAATATGATGCAAGGTCAGTAGATTACATAATACAGATTCAGCAATCGGTGTCAGGTTACAGTTTGCCGTTTTTCTGTGTTCTTAGGCACACGCAACTGTTGCTCCGCTGAATACGTTTTATCATGTTCTTGATATGTGAACGCTGTGAAACAAACATCACGAACATAACTTGCAATCATTAGAACACAGGGTATGAAATAATCTCCCTAGGTATTTTAAAATCTTCAAACATGTGGGATGTGATTGCTTTATTTATCCACAACTAGGTCGGATTGGAACGGGCTACTACTTGTTTTAACTAGTTATGTATCCGAAATGTTTTTAGCTTTAGTGCAATAATTCCTAAAAGTTTTAAAAACAAACTTTGATAGCCTGTAATAGATTTATCTTACCATTGTGTCATTTGATGGAATTTAAATGCAAACATGTAGCATCTATTGTACTTTTGTTTTGAAACACAGGAGCTGGCATAAAGTGGCATAAATGTACACAATATGTGTAGATTATACATAGGTTTTGTCATGTGGCATAGAAGCAAGATAATGCATGGAATGAAACAGATAGCAGAAACTGTATGTTAATAGTAGTAATAGAATATCTGCTACTATGTCATTGCTTTCTTTTTCTGGGACTGCTGGTCCCCCATCCAAGCATATTCCTTCCTACAGTTGTCATTGGAGGACCAGAATTAAAAACAATATGATCCAAGTCCTACAGTTGTCATTGGAGGGCCAGAATTAAAAACAATAAGATCCCAGTCTGTCTCCATGGTCATAGTCCAGATGTCTTCCTCTTTTTTCCCTTGGACTGTGCGTAGTACACATGCTCTGTCGTTCATCGAAATTAGGCTTCATATTTTGCTTTTAAACATTTCTTAGGCCAATCATGTACCATTTGGTGTGTTCCTTTTGTTAATTTTGAAGGCGTGTTTTTTAATTTGCTATGAAAAGTGTTCAGCATCCACCACTTGTTGAATCAAGGAAGGTTTTGTTACCACCCTTGCACATCAAGCTGGGTCTGATAAAGAACTTTGTCAAGGCCATGGAGAAAACACAAGCAGCTTTCATGATATTTAAATAATGAAAATATATGCACTGTAAATATTGAAAGACTGAATAACCAGGTAAAATAGTTCAATTAAAACACTTTATATGAAACTTCACAGGGTTTAAGTAGTTCAATGGTAGAATGGGTGGGGTGAGAAGTGACAAATCTTACCTCTTACATTCTGGAGTTAGCTCTGTTCTGCTACTGTGTTTTATTACTATAGTATCTATTGGTTAGTGTGTGTTTAGAATATTTTAATATGTCAGATTCAAGCTACAGAGGTAATGAGAAAATAACTTTTAGCACATTTATTGAGATTTGAGAAGATTTTAAAACTTGCACAATTTCTTAAGAATTTACATAAAAGTGTGACAAGTGAGTCAGTTCCAAAAATTTGGAACAAAACGCCGTCCTAAATAATTAAAAATTCTTAATGGATTCTTTGCTATAATTTATTGCATTACACAATGATCCATACGTTATGATATGGAGACATTGTCTCACTTCATCTTTTGACAAGTTTTAAGCGGCATTTTTTAATCACACACGCTGTTACCATAACTGTCCTTCATTATGATTTATCTGAGTTAATTTTGAGATGCTTCTTTGAAACTTAGAGCAACAAATTTATATCTTTCATTTATTTTAGCGACACAATATTTTCATTGGGCTCCCAACTATTAAATGAATCCTAATATCTCTTCCGTTTAATTTACGCATATTTTTGCGGTTCCTTTAATTTTCGTTTTTTTTTTCCATTGTGTCAACCTTGAAGACGTCATCTTCTTTGTTTTATACATATAATTCCTGCTCGTAAAATATTCTCTTAATATTCTCTCCATTTAAGTTTTTCCAATTTAAGCACTGTATGGTCGCCAAAGATGACTGGCCTGATTGTAAACAGTTCTTCCGTAAAACTAAGAAGCTAGCCTTTTGAGAAAAAAAAGATTTATATTTGAGATCCTAAATTTCTGACCTATGTTATATTTAGGCGTTTCATAGGTATCCGTTGTCAAGTACCCAAATAGGTTAGTCCATACTTTAGACCCATGTTTTGGGTCAATCATGTTAACTGGTGACACACATGCCGATGTGTGATAACTACTATTATATCACTCGCTAAGGTTAACCAATATATCTATCTCTTTTCTGGCTTCATTTTCACTGAAATATGCCAACATTTTCATCTTAAGAGTTCGATTAAACCTATCTATTACAGATGCTCTTTTGTCGGATTAAGTGTAAAAGTATTCAATATTTTCCTTTTCCAATAATTCTTTGACTTTTAATTAACCGTTTTTGTTCTGATTTTGCTCATACAATATTTCTTCAAAAGCGTTGTGTATGTCATCAACTTTTTTGTTTTCACTTTTAGCCCAAGCGTATTTTGAGAAAACATCTATTACTGTCAAGATGAAGTTGTATCTATTCTTGCAATTTTCATCCGTTTTAATATCTCAGATATCTGCGTGAACTTGGTCTCCTGAGTAACTAACATAGATCCTTCTGTATGAGTGACTACCATAGATCCTTCTGTATGAGTGACTAACATGGACCATTCTGTACGAGTGACTAACATGGAGCATTCTGTACGAGTGACTAACATGGAGCCTTCTGTATGAGTGACTAACATAGATCCTATTGTATGAGTGACTAACATGGACCCTTCTGTATGAGTGAATAACATGGCCCCTTCTGTACGAGTGACTGACATAGATCCTTCTATATGAGTGACTAACATGGACCCTTCTGCATATAAATCTTGTATTGCCTTCTTGTGTAATGGGTATCTAGATTGTTCAGTCAAACAAACTTTAAATTCGGAGTATTTCATCTTCTTATCACGTAAAATGTGTTCCCACAAAAATAATTCTTATCAGCATTTTCGGTAACTCGACAGATTTTTTATGTGTTTGTGTGCGCAACAACTTCCACTTTCCCTAGAGATGCCATATTCGATGTGAAAATACTTTAGGAAAAAAATTAACATAAAAATCCTACTATACATCTATCTTAAGCAGAGACATGAAAATGTATAACTTAATTTGAACGCGTAGTTCCCACGTCACTGACAGTCACATGCATGTTCGTTTATATGTTTAATCTCTCTCTCTATTTCTCTCTCTCTCTTCATTACGGTTAACGTGTATTATCTTTCGATATTTAACTAAAGACTAGAAAATCAAACGTTTAGATAAGAACGGCTCTGTGTCTCTGTAAATGCAATAAATATTTTACCTATCAATGTCAAAAGTATATAATTTTATAACGACAATAATGGATGATTCATCGAAATTTCTCGATTGAATTGCCTTGGATTAAGTGACCCATGCCAAAGAAGATATGCTTTGATTACCTAAAAACAAAAACAAAAATGCTCAATTTATCTGTTACAATATACACATTTTATAAACAGATGGGAGACATATATAAGATCAACTTGGGGTTGCAAAGGTATATTCTATTCTTTTACATAGAACTCAATAAAAATTGCAATTTTACCGAACAATATATTTCAGTTTACTATACATAGAGCAAAATCAGATGCTAACGACATTAAAAAAGATTCAGATATTTCAAATCAAAATTACAGGTGTATACTTATAAACACTTATGGTTATAATCATGACACTCCAAGTTTTACACTGAAGTGATGCAGAATATAGACCACTTAGAAAATCAGCATATAATCATTAAAGGCGACTTAAATTTAATCATGAACGCGATACATATAATCACAACTACCTAAAAAAAACAAAGATAAGAGATGCAGTAATTCTAATTTGTGCTAAATATAGTCTTATTGATATTTGGTTAGAAAGAAATATGGATACAAAAAGATCCACTTAAAGGAAGAACAACCCCATCAAGCAGGCAAGGTTAAATTTCTTTTTAGTTTGAGAAACCATTTTTACAAGGATAGATGATGCCTGTACAAAACTAGGTTATAGAACTTGACCATTCTCTAGTCCATTTAACTCTTCTTCTTAGAAAAAATAGAAAACACAGAACATTCTGGAAATTTAACAAGTCTCTATTGAAAAATTTAGAATACCTAACACTTGTCAAGGACGCAGTTCAAGTCTGAATAGGAAAAGGAAATCTATGCCTTTTGCAGTGCCAATGATTTGGAGAAAGCCAACAGATCATATCAGCAATTGTTACTTCTGCATGGTGCCTCCAGTTGGGAAAGGTGTGTCAAAGAAGAAAAAGTGGACTGTGCATTATCCAAACATTCCGTAAGCTATACGCTCAGTACCCCACGGAGTGCCTGTTCCTGATGCACCAGAATCATTCTCACTTGAGTCAGTCGAGGAAGAGGATGGGAGAACATATGGGTCATGTGACATTGATGGTTCAAGACTCGAAGTTTCATCCTCTTCCTCGTCTGACTCAAGTGAGACTGATGGCTTAAAAATGTAAACTAAACTATAGAAATTCAAACGATGCGCATTTTTGGGAAGAGTTATTATGATACTGTGCAGTAAATCAGCACAATCTCAGCGTTTATAGGTTGTATCTTATAACATTGTATTACTCGCAAAGAGAACTTAAGCAACTGAATCAAAGTCTAAATAACTACTAGGGCTTCAGAAGCATGTGTGACTACCTGATTTCCTGTATTAAGATTGGACAGCAATTTACAATGTTTTGACTTGCAAACATTTTGATGCTACTTCCCGGGAGAAACAAGATTGATCGGTTAATCCATATTTTCTGATTTTTACTCCTCAGTAAGTTACAAAAAAGAGGCATTTCTTCCGTCGCGGCTCGCCAAGTTCTGACAGTATGCAGCACATGAGAGCCGTTATTTCGGTGAAAAAGTTCGAGTTTGCGTAAATTAGGGACGTTGCGTTATAATGTTTACCCGTGCGCAAGACACCCTTGCCTGCGTACAGTGTTTTATTTCTTAGGGATTCAATGAAGTAATCTTTATTATAAGGTATGGTTACAGTACTTACAGCACGAGCCGTGCTGTACATGACCTCTATGGTAAGGCCTCCCCTTTCTGTGGCTGTGACATCTTGTTGACATCATTCAGTTTGCTACGTCTGATTAAAATCGAATCGGAAATAGTCTCTACAGTGCTAACAAGATCTGCCAACCAGATGCTATATCACCTCATGAATATATGAAAAGAATTGTACATAATCATCTCTTGAAAAGAAAATATAAACCTGCAAGAAACTGTTTGCATCTTGCATTTAATTAGCAGAGCTATTTCTTGTCAAGAGACTATTTTTTTCATCCGTTTTCGATAAAACTTGGTAAATAGTTTTGTATGAAGACTGTGGGTGCGTTCTGTGATAAGCAAGATCAATGCGTGTTAATTACTCCTTTAACTTTGATCAGACTATTGTCAAATAGGTAAAACTGACAACGATCTTACAATACTAAATAAGCCTGGTTACGAAATGGTCAGCTGTTAAGTTATGCAAGCCAGGTGACTAATATCAGGCTCACTTAGGTCTATTGTTAACTAAGATTAAAAAATAAACTATTTTTATCTTGTATTTGTGTGTACAACTTCTAACACAAACGTTTGACTTTATTTGACACTCAATACAGAAATCTAAGCGGATACATACATGTTTATATAGAACAAAATATTAGCAGTATATGTAGCGAATTTTCATACTTGAACCTGTTTGACTTTTTCTTTTCAAGTGGTACATTCATTCCAGCCTAATCTAGAAGCCTGTTGGGCGCAAAACATCAAGTTTTTGAAATATTTTATCCGGGATAAAAGTTTGTCGTAAGATTGTGTTTGAAAATGTGGCGCTGAATATGATGCAAGGTCAGTAGATTACATAATACAGATTCAGCAATCGGTGTCAGGTTACAGTTTGCCGTTTTTCTGTGTTCTTAGGCACACGCAACTGTTGCTCCGCTGAATACGTTTTATCATGTTCTTGATATGTGAACGCTGTGAAACAAACATCACGAACATAACTTGCAATCATTAGAACACAGGGTATGAAATAATCTCCCTAGGTATTTTAAAATCTTCAAACATGTGGGATGTGATTGCTTTATTTATCCACAACTAGGTCGGATTGGAACGGGCTACTACTTGTTTTAACTAGTTATGTATCCGAAATGTTTTTAGCTTTAGTGCAATAATTCCTAAAAGTTTTAAAAACAAACTTTGATAGCCTGTAATAGATTTATCTTACCATTGTGTCATTTGATGGAATTTAAATGCAAACATGTAGCATCTATTGTACTTTTGTTTTGAAACACAGGAGCTGGCATAAAGTGGCATAAATGTACACAATATGTGTAGATTATACATAGGTTTTGTCATGTGGCATAGAAGCAAGATAATGCATGGAATGAAACAGATAGCAGAAACTGTATGTTAATAGTAGTAATAGAATATCTGCTACTATGTCATTGCTTTCTTTTTCTGGGACTGCTGGTCCCCCATCCAAGCATATTCCTTCCTACAGTTGTCATTGGAGGACCAGAATTAAAAACAATATGATCCAAGTCCTACAGTTGTCATTGGAGGGCCAGAATTAAAAACAATAAGATCCCAGTCTGTCTCCATGGTCATAGTCCAGATGTCTTCCTCTTTTTTCCCTTGGACTGTGCGCAGTACACATGCTATGTCGTTCATCGAAATTAGGCTTCATATTTTGCTTTTAAACATTTCTTAGGCCAATCATGTACCATTTGGTGTGTTCCTTTTGTTAATTTTGAAGGCGTGTTTTTTTGCTTTGCTATGAAAAGTGTTCAGCATCCACCACTTGTTGAATCAAGGAAGGTTGTGTTACCACCCTTGCACATCAAGCTGGGTCTGATAAAGAACTTTGTCAAGGCCATGGAGAAAACACAAGCAGCTTTCATGACATTTAAATAATGAAAATATATGCACTGTAAATATTGAAAAACTGAATAACCAGGTAAAATAGTTCAATTAAAACACCTTATATGAAACTTCACAGGGTTTAAGTAATTCAGTGGTAGAATGGGTGGGGTGAGAAGTGACAAATCTTACCTCTTACATTCTGGAGTTAGCTCTGTTCTGCTACTGTGTTTTATTACTATAGTATCTATTGGTTAGTGTGTGTTTAGAATATTTTAATATGTCAGATTCAAGCTACAGAGGTAATGAGAAAATAACTTTTAGCACATTTATTGAGATTTGAGAAGATTTTAAAACTTGCACAATTTCTTAAGAATTTACATAAAAGTGTGACAAGTGAGTCAGTTCCAAAAATTTGGAACAAAACGCCGTCCTAAATAATTAAAAATTCTTAATGGATTCTTTGCTATAATTTATTGCATTACACAATGATCAATACGTTATGATATGGAGACATTGTCTCACTTCATCTTTTGACAAGTTTTAAGCGGCATTTTTTAATCACACACGCTGTTACCATAACTGTCCTTCATTATGATTTATCTGAGTTAATTTTGAGATGCTTCTTTGAAACTTAGAGCAACAAATTTATATCTTTCATTTATTTTAGTGACACAATATTTTCATTGGGCTCCCACCTATTAAATGAATCCTAATATCTCTTCCGTTTAATTTACGCATATTTTTGCGGTTCCTTTTATTTTCGTTTTTTTTACATTGTGTCAACCTTGAAGACGTCATCTTCTTTGTTTTATGCATATAATTCCTGCTCGTAAAATATTCTCTTAATATTCTCTCCATTTAAGTTTTTCCAATTTAAGCACTGTATGGTCGCCAAAGATGACTGGCCTGATTGTAAACAGTTCTTCCGTAAAACTAAGAAGCTAGCCTTTTGAGAAAAAAAATTATATTTGAGATCCTAACTTTCTGACCTATTTTATATTTAGGCGTTTCATAGGTATTCGTTGTCAAGTACCCAAATAGGTTAGTCCATACTTTAGACCCATGTTTTGGCTCAATCATGTTAACTGGTGACACACATGCCGATGTGTGATAACTACTATTATATCACTCACTAAGGTTAACCAATATATGTATCTCTTTTCTGGCTTCATTTTCACTGAAATATGCCAACATTTTCATCTTAAGAGTTCGATTAAACCTATCTATTACAGATGCTCTTTTGTCTGATTAAGTGTAAAAGTATTCAATATTTTCCTTTTCCAATAATTCTTTGACTTTTAATTGACCGTTTTTGTTCTGATATTGCTCATACAATATTTCTTCAAAAGCGTTGCGTATGTCATCAACTTTTTAGTTTTCACTTTTAGCCCAAGCGTATTTTGAGAAAACATCTATTACTGTCAAGATGAAGTTCTATCTATTCTTGCAATTTTCATCCGTTTTAATATCTCAGATATCTGCGTGAAATTGGTCTCCTGAGTAACTAACATAGATCCTTCTGTATGAGTGACTAACATAGATCCTTCTGTATGAGTGACTAACATGGTCCCTTCTGTATGAGTGACTAACATGGACCTTTCTGTATGAGTGACTAACATGGACCCTTCTGTATGAGTGACTAACATGGACCATTCTGTACGAGTGACTAACATGGAGCCTTCTGTATGAGTGACTAACATGGACCCTTCTGTATGAGTGACTAACATGGACCCTTCTGTATGAGTGAATCACATAGATCCTTCTGTATGAGTGACTAACATGGACCCTTCTGCATATAAATCTTGTATTGCCTTAATGTGTAATGGGTATCTAGATTGTTCAGTCAAACAAAGTTTAAATTCGGAGTATTTCATCTTCTTATCACGTAAAATGTGTTCCCACAAAAATAATTCTTATCAGCATTTTCAGTAACTCAACTGATTTTTTATGTGTTTGTGTGCGCAACAACTTCCACTTTCCCTAGAGATGCCATATTCGATGTGAAAATACTTTAGGAAAAAAATTAACATAAAAATCCTACTATACATCTATCTTAAGCAGAGATATGAAAATGTATAATTTAATTTGTACGCGTAGTTCCCACGTCACTGACAGTCACATGCATGTTCGTTTATATGTTTAATCTCTCTCTCTATCTCTCTCTCTCTCTTCATTACGGTTAACGTGTATTATCTTTCGATATTTAACTAAAGACTAGAAAATCAAACGTTTAGATAAGAACGGCTCTGTGTCTCTGTAAATGCAATAAATATTTTACCTATCAATGTCAAAAGTATATAATTTTATAACGACAATAATGTATGATTCATCGAAATTTCTCGATTGAATTGCCTTGGATTAAGTGACCCATGCCAAAGAAGATATGCTTTGATTACCTAAAAACAAAAACAAAAATGCTCAATTTATCTGTTACAATATACACATTTTATAAACAGATGGGAGACATATGTAAAATCAACTTGGGGTTGGAAAGGTATATTCTATTCTTTTACATAGAACTCAATAAAAATTGCAATCTTACCGAACAATATATTTCAGTTTACTATACATAGAGCAAAATCAGATGCTAACGACATTAAAATAGATTCAGATATTTCAAATCAAAATTTCAGGTGTATACTTATAAACACTTATGGTTATAATCATGACACTCCAAGTTTTACACTGAAGTGATGCAGAATATAGACCACTTAGAAAATCAGCATATAATCATTAAAGGCGACTTAAATTTAATCATGAACGCGATACATATAATCACAACTACCTAAAAAAACAAAGATAAGAGATGCAGTAATTCATATTTGTGCTAAATATAGTCTTATTGATATTTGGTTAGAAAGAAATATGGATACAAAAAGATACACTTAAAGGAAGAACAACCCCATCAAGCAGGCAAGGTTAAATTTCTTTTTAGTTTGAGAAACCATTTTTACAATGATAGATGATGCCTGTACAAAACTAGGTTATAGAACTTGACCATTCTCTAGTCCATTTAACTCTTCTTCTTAGAAAAAATAGAAAACACAGAACATTCTGGAAATTTAACAAGCCTCTATTGAAAAATTTAGAATACCTAACACTTGTCAAGGACGCAGTTCAAGTCTGAATAGGAAAAGGAAATCTATGCCTTTTGCAGTGCCAATGATTTGGAGAAAGCCAACAGATCATATCAGCAATTGTTACTTCTGCATGGTGCCTCCAGTTGGGAAAGGTGTGTCAAAGAAGAAAAAGTGGACTGTTCATTATCCAAACATTCCGTAAGCTATACGCTCAGTACCCCACGGAGTGCCTGTTCCTGATGCACCAGAATCATTCTCACTTGAGTCAGACGAGGAAGAGGATGAAACTTCGAGTCCTGAACCATCAATGTCACATGACCCATATGTTCTCCCATCCTCTGAACCACACCTCATAACACAAGGTGAACTGAATGACCTTGTCTCGGATTTGGAACTACCCAAGAGTAAGGCAGAACTGTTGGGCTCCAGACTACAGCAGTGGAATCTCCTGGCAGGTGATGTTAGGGTTTCCATATTCCGTGACCGTCAAAGGATCTTGTCCCATTCTTCTTCATGGAAGGTGATCTTGTAACCTGCAACAACATCGATGGTGTGATTACAGCCCTCAACATCGTTCTTGATCCAGATGAGTAGAGACTGTTCATTGATTCATCGAAGACGAGTCTTAAAGCTGTTTTGCTGCATACTGGCAGTGTTTTGCCATCAATTCCAATTGGTCATGCTGTCCATATCAAGGAAACCTATGAAAACATGAAACAACTTTTGAGGTGCATAAACTATGACCCACATCAGTGGCAGCTTTGTGGCGATTTCAAGGTTCTTGCTCTCTTGCTTGGTCTGCAGACTGGATACACAAAGTACTGCTGTTTTCTCTGCGAATAGAATAGTCTCGCGAGAGATTCCCGCTACATTAAGAGAGATTGGCCACTCCGACAGTCATTGGAGCCTGGGATGAAAAGTGTTCAGCATCCAACACTTGTTGAATCAAGGAAGGTTTTGTTACCACCCTTGCACATCAAGCTGGGTCTGATAAAGAACTTTGTCAAGGCCATGGAGAAAACACAAGCAGCTTTCATGACATTTAAATAATGAAAATATATGCACTGTAAATATTGAGAAACTGAATAACCAGGTAAAATAGTTCAATTAAAACACCTTATATGAAACTTCACAGGGTTTAAATAGTTCAATGGTAGAATGGGTGGGGTGAGAAGTGACAAATCTTACCTCTTACATTCTGGAGTTAGCTCTGTTCTGCTACTGTGTTTTATTACTATAGTATCTATTGGTTAGTGTGTGTTTAGAATATTTTAATGTCAGATTCAAGCTACAGAGGTAATGAGAAAATAACTTTTAGTACACTGATTGAGATTTGAGAAGATTTTAAAACTTGCACAATTTCTTAAGAATTTACATACAAGTGTGACAAGGGAATGTTAGTTCCAAAAATTTAGAACAAAACGCCGTCCTAAATAATTAAAAATTCTTAATGGATTCTTTGCTATAATTTATTGCATTACACAATGATCTATACGTTATGATATGGAGACATTGTCTCACTTCATCTTTTGACAAGTTTTAAGCGGCATTATTTAATCACACACGCTGTTACCATAACTGTCCTTCATTATGATTTGTCTGAGTTAATTTTGAGATGATTCTTTGAAACTTAGAGCAACAAATTTATATCTTTCATTTATTTTAGCGACACAATATTTTCATTGGGTTCCCAACTATTAAATAAATCCTAATATCTCTTCCGTTTTAATTTACGCATATTTTTGCGGTTTCTTTTATTTTCGTTTTTTTAAAATTGTATCAACCTTGAAGACGTCATCTTGTTTGTTTTATACATATAATTCCTGCTCGTAAAATATTCTCTTAATATTCTCTCCATTTAAGTTTTTCCAATTTAAGCACTGTATGGTCGCCAAAGATGACTGGCCTGATTGTAAACAGTTCTTCCGTAAAACTAAGAAGCTAGCCTTTTGAGAAAAAAAGATTTATATTTGAGATCCTAAATTTCTGACCTATGTTATATTTAGGCGTTTCATAGGTATCCCTTGTCAAGTACCCAAATAGGTTAGTCCATTCTTTAGACCCATGTTTTGGCTCAATCATGTTAATTGGTGACACACATACCGATGTGTGATAACTACTATTATATCACTCACTAAGGTTAAGCAACATATCTATCTCTTTTCTGGCTTCATTTTCACTGAAATATGCCAACATTTTCATCTGAAGAGTTCGATTAAACCTATCTATTACAGATGCTCTTTTGTCTGATTAAGTGTAAAAGTATTCCAAATTTTCCTTTTCCAATAATTCTTTGACTTTTAATTAACCGTTTTTGATCTGATTTTGCTCATACAATATTTCTTCAAAAGCGTTGCGTATGTCATCAACTTTTTTGTTTTCACTTTTAGCCCAAGCGTATTTTGAGAAAACATCTATTACTGTCAAGATGAAGTTGTATCTATTGTTGCAATTTTCATCCGTTTTAATATCTCAGATATCTGCGTGAACTTGGTCTCCTGAGTAACTAACATAGATCCTTCTGTATGAGTAACTAACAGAGATCCTTCTGTATGAGTGACTAACATGGACCCTTCTGTATGAGTGACTAACATGGACCATTCTGTATGAGTGACTAACATGGACCCTTCTGTACGAGTGACTAACATGGAGCCTTCTGTATGAGTGACTAACATGGACCCTTCTGTATGAGTGACTAACATGGACCCTTCTGTATGAGTGACTCACATAGATCCTTCTGTATGAGTGACTAACATGGACCCTTCTGCATATAAATCTTGTATTGCCTTAATGTGTAATGGGAATCTAGATTGTTCAGTCAAACAAACTTTAAATTCGGAGTATTTCATCTTCTTATCACGTAAAATGTGTTCCCACAAAAATAATTCTTATCAGCATTTTCAGTAACTCAACTGATTTTTTATGTGTTTGTGTGCGCAACAACTTCCACTTTCCCTAGAGATGCCATATTCGATGTGAAAATACTTTAGGAAAAAAATTAACATAAAAATCCTACTATACATCTATCTTAAGCAGAGACATGAAAATATATAATTTAATTGGAACATGTTCGTTTATATGTTTAATCTCTCTCTCTCTCTCTCTCTCATTATTACGGTTAACGTGTATTATCTTTCGATATTTAACTAAAGACTAGAAAATCAAACGTTTGGATAAGAACGCCTCTGTGTCTCTGTAAATGCAATAAATATTTTACCTATCAATGTCAAAAGTATATAATTTTATAACAACAATAATGTATGATTCATCGAAATTTCTCGAATGAATTGCCTTGGATTAAGTGACCCATGCCAAAGAAGATATGCTTTGATTACCTAAAAAGGAAAACAAAAATGCTCAATTTATCTGTTACAATATACACATTTTATAAACAGATGGGAGACATATATAAGATCAACTTGGGGTTGCAAAGGTATATTCTATTCTTTTACATAGAACTCAATAAAAATTGCAATCTTACCGAACAATATATTTCAGTTTACTATACATAGAGCAAAATCAGATGCTAACGACATTTAAATAGATTCAGATATTTCAAATCAAAATTACAGGTGTATACTTATAAACACTTATGGTTATAATCATGACACTCCAAGTTTTACACTGAAGTGATGCAGAATATAGACCACTTAGAAAATCAGCATATAATCATTAAAGGTGACTTAAATTTAATCATGAACGCGATACATATAATCACAACTACCTAAAAAAAACAAAGCTAAGAGATGCAGTAATTCATATTTGTGCTAAATATAGTCTTATTGATATTTGGTTAGAAAGAAATATGGATACAAAAAGATCCACTTAAAGGAAGAACAAGCTTATCAAGCAATCAAGGTTAAATTTCTTTTTAGTTTGAGAAACCATTTTTACAATGATAGATGATGCCTGTACAAAACTAGGTTATATAACTTGACCATTCTCTAGTCCATTTAACTCTTCTTCTTAGAAAAAATAGAAAACACAGAACATTCTGGAAATTTAACAAGCCTCTATTGAAAAATGTAGAATACCTAACACTTGTCAAGGACGCAGTTCAAGTCTGAATAGGAAAAGGAAATCTATGCCTTTTGCAGTGCCAATGATTTGGAGAAAGCCAACAGATCATATCAGCAATTGTTACTTCTGCATGGTGCCTCCAGTTGGGAAAGGTGTGTCAAAGAAGAAAAAGTGGACTGTTCATTATCCAAACATTCCGTAAGCTATACGCTCAGTACCCCACGGAGTGCCTGTTCCTGATGCACCAGAATCATTCTCACTTGAGTCAGACGAGGAAGAGGATGAAACTTCGAGTCCTGAACCATCAATGTCACATGACCCATGTGTTCTCCCATCCTCTGAACCACACCTCATAACACAAGGTGAACTGAATGACCTTGTCTCGGATTTGGAACTACCCAAGAGTAAGGCAGAACTGTTGGGCTCCAGACTACAGCAGTGGAATCTCCTGGCAGGTGATGTTAGGGTTTCCATATTCCGTGACCGTCAAAGGATCTTGTCCCATTCTTCTTCATGGAAGGTGATCTTGTAACCTGCAACAACATCGATGGTGTGATGGCAGCCCTCAACATCGTTCATGATCCAGATGAGTAGAGACTGTTCATTGATTCATCGAAGACGAGTCTTAAAGCTGTTTTGCTGCATACTGGCAGTGTTTTGCCATCAATTCCAATTGGTCATGCTGTCCATATCAAGGAAACCTATGAAAACATGAAACAACTTTTGAGGTGCATAAACTATGACCCACATCAGTGGCAGCTTTGTGGCGATTTCAAGGTTCTTGCTCTCTTGCTTGGTCTGCAGACTGGATACACAAAGTACTGCTGTTTTCTCTGCGAATAGAATAGTCTCGCGAGAGATTCCCGCTACATTAAGAGAGATTGGCCACTCCGACAGTCATTGGAGCCTGGGATGAAAAGTGTTCAGCATCCAACACTTGTTGAATCAAGGAAGGTTTTGTTACCACCCTTGCACATCAAGCTGGGTCTGATAAAGAACTTTGTCAAGGCCATGGAGAAAACACAAGCAGCTTTCATGACATTTAAATAATGAAAATATATGCACTGTAAATATTGAGAAACTGAATAACCAGGTAAAATAGTTCAATTAAAACACCTTATATGAAACTTCACAGGGTTTAAATAGTTCAATGGTAGAATGGGTGGGGTGAGAAGTGACAAATCTTACCTCTTACATTCTGGAGTTAGCTCTGTTCTGCTACTGTGTTTTATTACTATAGTATCTATTGGTTAGTGTGTGTTTAGAATATTTTAATGTCAGATTCAAGCTACAGAGGTAATGAGAAAATAACTTTTAGTACACTGATTGAGATTTGAGAAGATTTTAAAACTTGCACAATTTCTTTAGAATTTACATACAAGTGTGACAAGGGAATGTTAGTTCCAAAAATTTAGAACAAAACGCCGTCCTAAATAATTAAAAATTCTTAATGGATTCTTTGCTATAATTTATTGCATTACACAATGATCTATACGTTATGATATGGAGACATTGTCTCACTTCATCTTTTGACAAGTTTTAAGCGGCATTATTTAATCACACACGCTGTTACCATAACTGTCCTTCATTATGATTTGTTTGAGTTAATTTTGAGATGATTCTTTGAAACTTAGAGCAACAAATTTATATCTTTCATTTATTTTAGCGACACAATATTTTCATTGGGCTCCCAACTATTAAATGAATCCTAATATCTCTTCCGTTTTAATTTACGCATATTTTTGCGGTTTCTTTTATTTTCGTTTTTTTTAAATTGTGTCAACCTTGAAGACGTCATCTTGTTTGTTTTATACATATAATTCCTGCTCGTAAAATATTCTCTTAATATTCTCTCCATTTAAGTTTTTCCAATTTAAGCACTGTATGGTCGCCAAAGATGACTGGCCTGATTGTAAACAGTTCTTCCGTAAAACTAAGAAGCTAGCCTTTTGAGAAAAAAAAGATTTATATTTGAGATCCTAAATTTCTGACCTATGTTATATTTAGGCGTTTCATAGGTATCCCTTGTCAAGTACCCAAATAGGTTAGTCCATTCTTTAGACCCATGTTTTGGCTCAATCATGTTAATTGGTGACACACATACCGATGTGTGATAACTACTATTATATCACTCACTAAGGTTAAGCAACATATCTATCTCTTTTCTGGCTTCATTTTCACTGAAATATGCCAACATTTTCATCTGAAGAGTTCGATTAAACCTATCTATTACAGATGCTCTTTTGTCTGATTAAGTGTAAAAGTATTCCAAATTTTCCTTTTCCAATAATTCTTTGACTTTTAATTAACCGTTTTTGATCTGATTTTGCTCATACAATATTTCTTCAAAAGCGTTGCGTATGTCATCAACTTTTTTGTTTTCACTTTTAGCCCAAGCGTATTTTGAGAAAACATCTATTACTGTCAAGATGAAGTTGTATCTATTGTTGCAATTTTCATCCGTTTTAATATCTCAGATATCTGCGTGAACTTGGTCTCCTGAGTAACTAACATAGATCCTTCTGTATGAGTAACTAACATAGATCCTTCTGTATGAGTGACTAACATGGACCCTTCTGTATGAGTGACTAACATGGACCATTCTGTATGAGTGACTAACATGGACCCTTCTGTACGAGTGACTAACATGGAGCCTTCTGTATGAGTGACTAACATGGACCCTTCTGTATGAGTGACTAACATGGACCCTTCTGTATGAGTGACTCACATAGATCCTTCTGTATGAGTGACTAACATGGACCCTTCTGCATATAAATCTTGTATTGCCTTAATGTGTAATGGGAATCTAGATTGTTCAGTCAAACAAACTTTAAATTCGGAGTATTTCATCTTCTTATCACGTAAAATGTGTTCCCACAAAAATAATTCTTATCAGCATTTTCAGTAACTCAACTGATTTTTTATGTGTTTGTGTGCGCAACAACTTCCACTTTCCCTAGAGATGCCATATTCGATGTGAAAATACTTTAGGAAAAAAATTAACATAAAAATCCTACTATACATCTATCTTAAGCAGAGACATGAAAATATATAATTTAATTGGAACATGTTCGTTTATATGTTTAATCTCTCTCTCTCTCTCTCTCTCATTATTACGGTTAACGTGTATTATCTTTCGATATTTAACTAAAGACTAGAAAATCAAACGTTTGGATAAGAACGCCTCTGTGTCTCTGTAAATGCAATAAATATTTTACCTATCAATGTCAAAAGTATATAATTTTATAACAACAATAATGTATGATTCATCGAAATTTCTCGAATGAATTGCCTTGGATTAAGTGACCCATGCCAAAGAAGATATGCTTTGATTACCTAAAAAGGAAAACAAAAATGCTCAATTTATCTGTTACAATATACACATTTTATAAACAGATGGGAGACATATATAAGATCAACTTGGGGTTGCAAAGGTATATTCTATTCTTTTACATAGAACTCAATAAAAATTGCAATCTTACCGAACAATATATTTCAGTTTACTATACATAGAGCAAAATCAGATGCTAACGACATTTAAATAGATTCAGATATTTCAAATCAAAATTACAGGTGTATACTTATAAACACTTATGGTTATAATCATGACACTCCAAGTTTTACACTGAAGTGATGCAGAATATAGACCACTTAGAAAATCAGCATATAATCATTAAAGGTGACTTAAATTTAATCATGAACGCGATACATATAATCACAACTACCTAAAAAAAACAAAGCTAAGAGATGCAGTAATTCATATTTGTGCTAAATATAGTCTTATTGATATTTGGTTAGAAAGAAATATGGATACAAAAAGATCCACTTAAAGGAAGAACAAGCTTATCAAGCAATCAAGGTTAAATTTCTTTTTAGTTTGAGAAACCATTTTTACAATGATAGATGATGCCTGTACAAAACTAGGTTATATAACTTGACCATTCTCTAGTCCATTTAACTCTTCTTCTTAGAAAAAATAGAAAACACAGAACATTCTGGAAATTTAACAAGCCTCTATTGAAAAATGTAGAATACCTAACACTTGTCAAGGACGCAGTTCAAGTCTGAATAGGAAAAGGAAATCTATGCCTTTTGCAGTGCCAATGATTTGGAGAAAGCCAACAGATCATATCAGCAATTGTTACTTCTGCATGGTGCCTCCAGTTGGGAAAGGTGTGTCAAAGAAGAAAAAGTGGACTGTTCATTATCCAAACATTCCGTAAGCTATACGCTCAGTACCCCACGGAGTGCCTGTTCCTGATGCACCAGAATCATTCTCACTTGAGTCAGACGAGGAAGAGGATGAAACTTCGAGTCCTGAACCATCAATGTCACATGACCCATGTGTTCTCCCATCCTCTGAACCACACCTCATAACACAAGGTGAACTGAATGACCTTGTCTCGGATTTGGAACTACCCAAGAGTAAGGCAGAACTGTTGGGCTCCAGACTACAGCAGTGGAATCTCCTGGCAGGTGATGTTAGGGTTTCCATATTCCGTGACCGTCAAAGGATCTTGTCCCATTCTTCTTCATGGAAGGTGATCTTGTAACCTGCAACAACATCGATGGTGTGATGGCAGCCCTCAACATCGTTCATGATCCAGATGAGTAGAGACTGTTCATTGATTCATCGAAGACGAGTCTTAAAGCTGTTTTGCTGCATACTGGCAGTGTTTTGCCATCAATTCCAATTGGTCATGCTGTCCATATCAAGGAAACCTATGAAAACATGAAACAACTTTTGAGGTGCATAAACTATGACCCACATCAGTGGCAGCTTTGTGGCGATTTCAAGGTTCTTGCTCTCTTGCTTGGTCTGCAGACTGGATACACAAAGTACTGCTGTTTTCTCTGCGAATAGAATAGTCTCGCGAGAGATTCCCGCTACATTAAGAGAGATTGGCCACTCCGACAGTCATTGGAGCCTGGGATGAAAAGTGTTCAGCATCCAACACTTGTTGAATCAAGGAAGGTTTTGTTACCACCCTTGCACATCAAGCTGGGTCTGATAAAGAACTTTGTCAAGGCCATGGAGAAAACACAAGCAGCTTTCATGACATTTAAATAATGAAAATATATGCACTGTAAATATTGAGAAACTGAATAACCAGGTAAAATAGTTCAATTAAAACACCTTATATGAAACTTCACAGGGTTTAAATAGTTCAATGGTAGAATGGGTGGGGTGAGAAGTGACAAATCTTACCTCTTACATTCTGGAGTTAGCTCTGTTCTGCTACTGTGTTTTATTACTATAGTATCTATTGGTTAGTGTGTGTTTAGAATATTTTAATGTCAGATTCAAGCTACAGAGGTAATGAGAAAATAACTTTTAGTACACTGATTGAGATTTGAGAAGATTTTAAAACTTGCACAATTTCTTTAGAATTTACATACAAGTGTGACAAGGGAATGTTAGTTCCAAAAATTTAGAACAAAACGCCGTCCTAAATAATTAAAAATTCTTAATGGATTCTTTGCTATAATTTATTGCATTACACAATGATCTATACGTTATGATATGGAGACATTGTCTCACTTCATCTTTTGACAAGTTTTAAGCGGCATTATTTAATCACACACGCTGTTACCATAACTGTCCTTCATTATGATTTGTTTGAGTTAATTTTGAGATGATTCTTTGAAACTTAGAGCAACAAATTTATATCTTTCATTTATTTTAGCGACACAATATTTTCATTGGGCTCCCAACTATTAAATGAATCCTAATATCTCTTCCGTTTTAATTTACGCATATTTTTGCGGTTTCTTTTATTTTCGTTTTTTTTAAATTGTGTCAACCTTGAAGACGTCATCTTGTTTGTTTTATACATATAATTCCTGCTCGTAAAATATTCTCTTAATATTCTCTCCATTTAAGTTTTTCCAATTTAAGCACTGTATGGTCGCCAAAGATGACTGGCCTGATTGTAAACAGTTCTTCCGTAAAACTAAGAAGCTAGCCTTTTGAGAAAAAAAAGATTTATATTTGAGATCCTAAATTTCTGACCTATGTTATATTTAGGCGTTTCATAGGTATCCCTTGTCAAGTACCCAAATAGGTTAGTCCATTCTTTAGACCCATGTTTTGGCTCAATCATGTTAATTGGTGACACACATACCGATGTGTGATAACTACTATTATATCACTCACTAAGGTTAAGCAACATATCTATCTCTTTTCTGGCTTCATTTTCACTGAAATATGCCAACATTTTCATCTGAAGAGTTCGATTAAACCTATCTATTACAGATGCTCTTTTGTCTGATTAAGTGTAAAAGTATTCCAAATTTTCCTTTTCCAATAATTCTTTGACTTTTAATTAACCGTTTTTGATCTGATTTTGCTCATACAATATTTCTTCAAAAGCGTTGCGTATGTCATCAACTTTTTTGTTTTCACTTTTAGCCCAAGCGTATTTTGAGAAAACATCTATTACTGTCAAGATGAAGTTGTATCTATTGTTGCAATTTTCATCCGTTTTAATATCTCAGATATCTGCGTGAACTTGGTCTCCTGAGTAACTAACATAGATCCTTCTGTATGAGTGACTAACATAGATCCTTCTGTATGAGTGACTAACATGGACCCTTCTGTATGAGTGACTAACATGGACCATTCTGTATGAGTGACTAACATGGACCCTTCTGTACGAGTGACTAACATGGAGCCTTCTGTATGAGTGACTAACATGGACCCTTCTGTATGAGTGACTAACATGGACCCTTCTGTATGAGTGACTCACATAGATCCTTCTGTATGAGTGACTAACATGGACCCTTCTGCATATAAATCTTGTATTGCCTTAATGTGTAATGGGAATCTAGATTGTTCAGTCAAACAAACTTTAAATTCGGAGTATTTCATCTTCTTATCACGTAAAATGTGTTCCCACAAAAATAATTCTTATCAGCATTTTCAGTAACTCAACTGATTTTTTATGTGTTTGTGTGCGCAACAACTTCCACTTTCCCTAGAGATGCCATATTCGATGTGAAAATACTTTAGGAAAAAAATTAACATAAAAATCCTACTATACATCTATCTTAAGCAGAGACATGAAAATATATAATTTAATTGGAACATGTTCGTTTATATGTTTAATCTCTCTCTCTCTCTCTCTCTCTCTCATTATTACGGTTAACGTGTATTATCTTTCGATATTTAACTAAAGACTAGAAAATCAAACGTTTGGATAAGAACGCCTCTGTGTCTCTGTAAATGCAATAAATATTTTACCTATCAATGTCAAAAGTATATAATTTTATAACAACAATAATGTATGATTCATCGAAATTTCTCGAATGAATTGCCTTGGATTAAGTGACCCATGCCAAAGAAGATATGCTTTGATTACCTAAAAAGGAAAACAAAAATGCTCAATTTATCTGTTACAATATACACATTTTATAAACAGATGGGAGACATATATAAGATCAAGTTGGGGTTGCAAAGGTATATTCTATTCTTTTACATAGAACTCAATAAAAATTGCAATCTTACCGAACAATATATTTCAGTTTACTATACATAGAGCAAAATCAGATGCTAACGACATTTAAATAGATTCAGATATTTCAAATCAAAATTACAGGTGTATACTTATAAACACTTATGGTTATAATCATGACACTCCAAGTTTTACACTGAAGTGATGCAGAATATAGACCACTTAGAAAATCAGCATATAATCATTAAAGGTGACTTAAATTTAATCATGAACGCGATACATATAATCACAACTACCTAAAAAAAACAAAGCTAAGAGATGCAGTAATTCATATTTGTGCTAAATATAGTCTTATTGATATTTGGTTAGAAAGAAATATGGATACAAAAAGATCCACTTAAAGGAAGAACAAGCTTATCAAGCAATCAAGGTTAAATTTCTTTTTAGTTTGAGAAACCATTTTTACAATGATAGATGATGCCTGTACAAAACTAGGTTATAGAACTTGACCATTCTCTAGTCCATTTAACTCTTCTTCTTAGAAAAAATAGAAAACACAGAACATTCTGGAAATTTAACAAGCCTCTATTGAAAAATGTAGAATACCTAACACTTGTCAAGGACGCAGTTCAAGTCTGAATAGGAAAAGGAAATCTATGCCTTTTGCAGTGCCAATGATTTGGAGAAAGCCAACAGATCATATCAGCAATTGTTACTTCTGCATGGTGCCTCCAGTTGGGAAAGGTGTGTCAAAGAAGAAAAAGTGGACTGTTCATTATCCAAACATTCCGTAAGCTATACGCTCAGTACCCCACGGAGTGCCTGTTCCTGATGCACCAGAATCATTCTCACTTGAGTCAGACGAGGAAGAGGATGAAACTTCGAGTCCTGAACCATCAATGTCACATGACCCATGTGTTCTCCCATCCTCTGAACCACACCTCATAACACAAGGTGAACTGAATGACCTTGTCTCGGATTTGGAACTACCCAAGAGTAAGGCAGAACTGTTGGGCTCCAGACTACAGCAGTGGAATCTCCTGGCAGGTGATGTTAGGGTTTCCATATTCCGTGACCGTCAAAGGATCTTGTCCCATTCTTCTTCATGGAAGGTGATCTTGTAACCTGCAACAACATCGATGGTGTGATGGCAGCCCTCAACATCGTTCATGATCCAGATGAGTAGAGACTGTTCATTGATTCATCGAAGACGAGTCTTAAAGCTGTTTTGCTGCATACTGGCAGTGTTTTGCCATCAATTCCAATTGGTCATGCTGTCCATATCAAGGAAACCTATGAAAACATGAAACAACTTTTGAGGTGCATAAACTATGACCCACATCAGTGGCAGCTTTGTGGCGATTTCAAGGTTCTTGCTCTCTTGCTTGGTCTGCAGACTGGATACACAAAGTACTGCTGTTTTCTCTGCGAATAGAATAGTCTCGCGAGAGATTCCCGCTACATTAAGAGAGATTGGCCACTCCGACAGTCATTGGAGCCTGGGATGAAAAGTGTTCAGCATCCAACACTTGTTGAATCAAGGAAGGTTTTGTTACCACCCTTGCACATCAAGCTGGGTCTGATAAAGAACTTTGTCAAGGCCATGGAGAAAACACAAGCAGCTTTCATGACATTTAAATAATGAAAATATATGCACTGTAAATATTGAGAAACTGAATAACCAGGTAAAATAGTTCAATTAAAACACCTTATATGAAACTTCACAGGGTTTAAATAGTTCAATGGTAGAATGGGTGGGGTGAGAAGTGACAAATCTTACCTCTTACATTCTGGAGTTAGCTCTGTTCTGCTACTGTGTTTTATTACTATAGTATCTATTGGTTAGTGTGTGTTTAGAATATTTTAATGTCAGATTCAAGCTACAGAGGTAATGAGAAAATAACTTTTAGTACACTGATTGAGATTTGAGAAGATTTTAAAACTTGCACAATTTCTTTAGAATTTACATACAAGTGTGACAAGGGAATGTTAGTTCCAAAAATTTAGAACAAAACGCCGTCCTAAATAATTAAAAATTCTTAATGGATTCTTTGCTATAATTTATTGCATTACACAATGATCTATACGTTATGATATGGAGACATTGTCTCACTTCATCTTTTGACAAGTTTTAAGCGGCATTATTTAATCACACACGCTGTTACCATAACTGTCCTTCATTATGATTTGTTTGAGTTAATTTTGAGATGATTCTTTGAAACTTAGAGCAACAAATTTATATCTTTCATTTATTTTAGCGACACAATATTTTCATTGGGCTCCCAACTATTAAATGAATCCTAATATCTCTTCCGTTTTAATTTACGCATATTTTTGCGGTTTCTTTTATTTTCGTTTTTTTTAAATTGTATCAACCTTGAAGACGTCATCTTGTTTGTTTTATACATATAATTCCTGCTCGTAAAATATTCTCTTAATATTCTCTCCATTTAAGTTTTTCCAATTTAAGCACTGTATGGTCGCCAAAGATGACTGGCCTGATTGTAAACAGTTCTTCCGTAAAACTAAGAAGCTAGCCTTTTGAGAAAAAAAAGATTTATATTTGAGATCCTAAATTTCTGACCTATGTTATATTTAGGCGTTTCATAGGTATCCGTTGTCAAGTACCCAAATAGGTTAGTCCATACTTTAGACCCATGTTTTGGCTCAATCATGTTAATTGGTGACACACATACCGATGTGTGATAACTACTATTATATCACTCACTAAGGTTAAGCAACATATCTATCTCTTTTCTGGCTTCATTTTCACTGAAATATGCCAACATTTTCATCTGAAGAGTTCGATTAAACCTATCTATTACAGATGCTCTTTTGTCTGATTAAGTGTAAAAGTATTCCAAATTTTCCTTTTCCAATAATTCTTTGACTTTTAATTAACCGTTTTTGATCTGATTTTGCTCATACAATATTTCTTCAAAAGCGTTGCGTATGTCATCAACTTTTTTGTTTTCACTTTTAGCCCAAGCGTATTTTGAGAAAACATCTATTACTGTCAAGATGAAGTTGTATCTATTGTTGCAATTTTCATCCGTTTTAATATCTCAGATATCTGCGTGAACTTGGTCTCCTGAGTAACTAACATAGATCCTTCTGTATGAGTGACTAACATAGATCCTTCTGTATGAGTGACTAACATGGACCCTTCTGTATGAGTGACTAACATGGACCATTCTGTATGAGTGACTAACATGGACCCTTCTGTACGAGTGACTAACATGGAGCCTTCTGTATGAGTGACTAACATGGACCCTTCTGTATGAGTGACTAACATGGACCCTTCTGTATGAGTGACTCACATAGATCCTTCTGTATGAGTGACTAACATGGACCCTTCTGCATATAAATCTTGTATTGCCTTAATGTGTAATGGGAATCTAGATTGTTCAGTCAAACAAACTTTAAATTCGGAGTATTTCATCTTCTTATCACGTAAAATGTGTTCCCACAAAAATAATTCTTATCAGCATTTTCAGTAACTCAACTGATTTTTTATGTGTTTGTGTGCGCAACAACTTCCACTTTCCCTAGAGATGCCATATTCGATGTGAAAATACTTTAGGAAAAAAATTAACATAAAAATCCTACTATACATCTATCTTAAGCAGAGACATGAAAATATATAATTTAATTGGAACATGTTCGTTTATATGTTTAATCTCTCTCTCTCTCTCTCTCTCTCATTATTACGGTTAACGTGTATTATCTTTCGATATTTAACTAAAGACTAGAAAATCAAACGTTTGGATAAGAACGCCTCTGTGTCTCTGTAAATGCAATAAATATTTTACCTATCAATGTCAAAAGTATATAATTTTATAACAACAATAATGTATGATTCATCGAAATTTCTCGAATGAATTGCCTTGGATTAAGTGACCCATGCCAAAGAAGATATGCTTTGATTACCTAAAAAGGAAAACAAAAATGCTCAATTTATCTGTTACAATATACACATTTTATAAACAGATGGGAGACATATATAAGATCAACTTGGGGTTGCAAAGGTATATTCTATTCTTTTACATAGAACTCAATAAAAATTGCAATCTTACCGAACAATATATTTCAGTTTACTATACATAGAGCAAAATCAGATGCTAACGACATTTAAATAGATTCAGATATTTCAAATCAAAATTACAGGTGTATACTTATAAACACTTATGGTTATAATCATGACACTCCAAGTTTTACACTGAAGTGATGCAGAATATAGACCACTTAGAAAATCAGCATATAATCATTAAAGGTGACTTAAATTTAATCATGAACGCGATACATATAATCACAACTACCTAAAAAAAACAAAGCTAAGAGATGCAGTAATTCATATTTGTGCTAAATATAGTCTTATTGATATTTGGTTAGAAAGAAATATGGATACAAAAAGATCCACTTAAAGGAAGAACAAGCTTATCAAGCAATCAAGGTTAAATTTCTTTTTAGTTTGAGAAACCATTTTTACAATGATAGATGATGCCTGTACAAAACTAGGTTATAGAACTTGACCATTCTCTAGTCCATTTAACTCTTCTTCTTAGAAAAAATAGAAAACACAGAACATTCTGGAAATTTAACAAGCCTCTATTGAAAAATGTAGAATACCTAACACTTGTCAAGGACGCAGTTCAAGTCTGAATAGGAAAAGGAAATCTATGCCTTTTGCAGTGCCAATGATTTGGAGAAAGCCAACAGATCATATCAGCAATTGTTACTTCTGCATGGTGCCTCCAGTTGGGAAAGGTGTGTCAAAGAAGAAAAAGTGGACTGTTCATTATCCAAACATTCCGTAAGCTATACGCTCAGTACCCCACGGAGTGCCTGTTCCTGATGCACCAGAATCATTCTCACTTGAGTCAGACGAGGAAGAGGATGAAACTTCGAGTCCTGAACCATCAATGTCACATGACCCATGTGTTCTCCCATCCTCTGAACCACACCTCATAACACAAGGTGAACTGAATGACCTTGTCTCGGATTTGGAACTACCCAAGAGTAAGGCAGAACTGTTGGGCTCCAGACTACAGCAGTGGAATCTCCTGGCAGGTGATGTTAGGGTTTCCATATTCCGTGACCGTCAAAGGATCTTGTCCCATTCTTCTTCATGGAAGGTGATCTTGTAACCTGCAACAACATCGATGGTGTGATGGCAGCCCTCAACATCGTTCATGATCCAGATGAGTAGAGACTGTTCATTGATTCATCGAAGACGAGTCTTAAAGCTGTTTTGCTGCATACTGGCAGTGTTTTGCCATCAATTCCAATTGGTCATGCTGTCCATATCAAGGAAACCTATGAAAACATGAAACAACTTTTGAGGTGCATAAACTATGACCCACATCAGTGGCAGCTTTGTGGCGATTTCAAGGTTCTTGCTCTCTTGCTTGGTCTGCAGACTGGATACACAAAGTACTGCTGTTTTCTCTGCGAATAGAATAGTCTCGCGAGAGATTCCCGCTACATTAAGAGAGATTGGCCACTCCGACAGTCATTGGAGCCTGGGATGAAAAGTGTTCAGCATCCAACACTTGTTGAATCAAGGAAGGTTTTGTTACCACCCTTGCACATCAAGCTGGGTCTGATAAAGAACTTTGTCAAGGCCATGGAGAAAACACAAGCAGCTTTCATGACATTTAAATAATGAAAATATATGCACTGTAAATATTGAGAAACTGAATAACCAGGTAAAATAGTTCAATTAAAACACCTTATATGAAACTTCACAGGGTTTAAATAGTTCAATGGTAGAATGGGTGGGGTGAGAAGTGACAAATCTTACCTCTTACATTCTGGAGTTAGCTCTGTTCTGCTACTGTGTTTTATTACTATAGTATCTATTGGTTAGTGTGTGTTTAGAATATTTTAATGTCAGATTCAAGCTACAGAGGTAATGAGAAAATAACTTTTAGTACACTGATTGAGATTTGAGAAGATTTTAAAACTTGCACAATTTCTTTAGAATTTACATACAAGTGTGACAAGGGAATGTTAGTTCCAAAAATTTAGAACAAAACGCCGTCCTAAATAATTAAAAATTCTTAATGGATTCTTTGCTATAATTTATTGCATTACACAATGATCTATACGTTATGATATGGAGACATTGTCTCACTTCATCTTTTGACAAGTTTTAAGCGGCATTATTTAATCACACACGCTGTTACCATAACTGTCCTTCATTATGATTTGTTTGAGTTAATTTTGAGATGATTCTTTGAAACTTAGAGCAACAAATTTATATCTTTCATTTATTTTAGCGACACAATATTTTCATTGGGCTCCCAACTATTAAATGAATCCTAATATCTCTTCCGTTTTAATTTACGCATATTTTTGCGGTTTCTTTTATTTTCGTTTTTTTTTAAATTGTGTCAACCTTGAAGACGTCATCTTGTTTGTTTTATACATATAATTCCTGCTCGTAAAATATTCTCTTAATATTCTCTCCATTTAAGTTTTTCCAATTTAAGCACTGTATGGTCGCCAAAGATGACTGGCCTGATTGTAAACAGTTCTTCCGTAAAACTAAGAAGCTAGCCTTTTGAGAAAAAAAAGATTTATATTTGAGATCCTAAATTTCTGACCTATGTTATATTTAGGCGTTTCATAGGTATCCCTTGTCAAGTACCCAAATAGGTTAGTCCATTCTTTAGACCCATGTTTTGGCTCAATCATGTTAATTGGTGACACACATACCGATGTGTGATAACTACTATTATATCACTCACTAAGGTTAAGCAACATATCTATCTCTTTTCTGGCTTCATTTTCACTGAAATATGCCAACATTTTCATCTGAAGAGTTCGATTAAACCTATCTATTACAGATGCTCTTTTGTCTGATTAAGTGTAAAAGTATTCCAAATTTTCCTTTTCCAATAATTCTTTGACTTTTAATTAACCGTTTTTGATCTGATTTTGCTCATACAATATTTCTTCAAAAGCGTTGCGTATGTCATCAACTTTTTTGTTTTCACTTTTAGCCCAAGCGTATTTTGAGAAAACATCTATTACTGTCAAGATGAAGTTGTATCTATTGTTGCAATTTTCATCCGTTTTAATATCTCAGATATCTGCGTGAACTTGGTCTCCTGAGTAACTAACATAGATCCTTCTGTATGAGTGACTAACATAGATCCTTCTGTATGAGTGACTAACATGGACCCTTCTGTATGAGTGACTAACATGGACCATTCTGTATGAGTGACTAACATGGACCCTTCTGTACGAGTGACTAACATGGAGCCTTCTGTATGAGTGACTAACATGGACCCTTCTGTATGAGTGACTAACATGGACCCTTCTGTATGAGTGACTCACATAGATCCTTCTGTATGAGTGACTAACATGGACCCTTCTGCATATAAATCTTGTATTGCCTTAATGTGTAATGGGAATCTAGATTGTTCAGTCAAACAAACTTTAAATTCGGAGTATTTCATCTTCTTATCACGTAAAATGTGTTCCCACAAAAATAATTCTTATCAGCATTTTCAGTAACTCAACTGATTTTTTATGTGTTTGTGTGCGCAACAACTTCCACTTTCCCTAGAGATGCCATATTCGATGTGAAAATACTTTAGGAAAAAAATTAACATAAAAATCCTACTATACATCTATCTTAAGCAGAGACATGAAAATATATAATTTAATTGGAACATGTTCGTTTATATGTTTAATCTCTCTCTCTCTCTCTCTCTCTCTCATTATTACGGTTAACGTGTATTATCTTTCGATATTTAACTAAAGACTAGAAAATCAAACGTTTGGATAAGAACGCCTCTGTGTCTCTGTAAATGCAATAAATATTTTACCTATCAATGTCAAAAGTATATAATTTTATAACAACAATAATGTATGATTCATCGAAATTTCTCGAATGAATTGCCTTGGATTAAGTGACCCATGCCAAAGAAGATATGCTTTGATTACCTAAAAAGGAAAACAAAAATGCTCAATTTATCTGTTACAATATACACATTTTATAAACAGATGGGAGACATATATAAGATCAACTTGGGGTTGCAAAGGTATATTCTATTCTTTTACATAGAACTCAATAAAAATTGCAATCTTACCGAACAATATATTTCAGTTTACTATACATAGAGCAAAATCAGATGCTAACGACATTTAAATAGATTCAGATATTTCAAATCAAAATTACAGGTGTATACTTATAAACACTTATGGTTATAATCATGACACTCCAAGTTTTACACTGAAGTGATGCAGAATATAGACCACTTAGAAAATCAGCATATAATCATTAAAGGTGACTTAAATTTAATCATGAACGCGATACATATAATCACAACTACCTAAAAAAAACAAAGCTAAGAGATGCAGTAATTCATATTTGTGCTAAATATAGTCTTATTGATATTTGGTTAGAAAGAAATATGGATACAAAAAGATCCACTTAAAGGAAGAACAAGCTTATCAAGCAATCAAGGTTAAATTTCTTTTTAGTTTGAGAAACCATTTTTACAATGATAGATGATGCCTGTACAAAACTAGGTTATAGAACTTGACCATTCTCTAGTCCATTTAACTCTTCTTCTTAGAAAAAATAGAAAACACAGAACATTCTGGAAATTTAACAAGCCTCTATTGAAAAATGTAGAATACCTAACACTTGTCAAGGACGCAGTTCAAGTCTGAATAGGAAAAGGAAATCTATGCCTTTTGCAGTGCCAATGATTTGGAGAAAGCCAACAGATCATATCAGCAATTGTTACTTCTGCATGGTGCCTCCAGTTGGGAAAGGTGTGTCAAAGAAGAAAAAGTGGACTGTTCATTATCCAAACATTCCGTAAGCTATACGCTCAGTACCCCACGGAGTGCCTGTTCCTGATGCACCAGAATCATTCTCACTTGAGTCAGACGAGGAAGAGGATGAAACTTCGAGTCCTGAACCATCAATGTCACATGACCCATGTGTTCTCCCATCCTCTGAACCACACCTCATAACACAAGGTGAACTGAATGACCTTGTCTCGGATTTGGAACTACCCAAGAGTAAGGCAGAACTGTTGGGCTCCAGACTACAGCAGTGGAATCTCCTGGCAGGTGATGTTAGGGTTTCCATATTCCGTGACCGTCAAAGGATCTTGTCCCATTCTTCTTCATGGAAGGTGATCTTGTAACCTGCAACAACATCGATGGTGTGATGGCAGCCCTCAACATCGTTCATGATCCAGATGAGTAGAGACTGTTCATTGATTCATCGAAGACGAGTCTTAAAGCTGTTTTGCTGCATACTGGCAGTGTTTTGCCATCAATTCCAATTGGTCATGCTGTCCATATCAAGGAAACCTATGAAAACATGAAACAACTTTTGAGGTGCATAAACTATGACCCACATCAGTGGCAGCTTTGTGGCGATTTCAAGGTTCTTGCTCTCTTGCTTGGTCTGCAGACTGGATACACAAAGTACTGCTGTTTTCTCTGCGAATAGAATAGTCTCGCGAGAGATTCCCGCTACATTAAGAGAGATTGGCCACTCCGACAGTCATTGGAGCCTGGGATGAAAAGTGTTCAGCATCCAACACTTGTTGAATCAAGGAAGGTTTTGTTACCACCCTTGCACATCAAGCTGGGTCTGATAAAGAACTTTGTCAAGGCCATGGAGAAAACACAAGCAGCTTTCATGACATTTAAATAATGAAAATATATGCACTGTAAATATTGAGAAACTGAATAACCAGGTAAAATAGTTCAATTAAAACACCTTATATGAAACTTCACAGGGTTTAAATAGTTCAATGGTAGAATGGGTGGGGTGAGAAGTGACAAATCTTACCTCTTACATTCTGGAGTTAGCTCTGTTCTGCTACTGTGTTTTATTACTATAGTATCTATTGGTTAGTGTGTGTTTAGAATATTTTAATGTCAGATTCAAGCTACAGAGGTAATGAGAAAATAACTTTTAGTACACTGATTGAGATTTGAGAAGATTTTAAAACTTGCACAATTTCTTTAGAATTTACATACAAGTGTGACAAGGGAATGTTAGTTCCAAAAATTTAGAACAAAACGCCGTCCTAAATAATTAAAAATTCTTAATGGATTCTTTGCTATAATTTATTGCATTACACAATGATCTATACGTTATGATATGGAGACATTGTCTCACTTCATCTTTTGACAAGTTTTAAGCGGCATTATTTAATCACACACGCTGTTACCATAACTGTCCTTCATTATGATTTGTTTGAGTTAATTTTGAGATGATTCTTTGAAACTTAGAGCAACAAATTTATATCTTTCATTTATTTTAGCGACACAATATTTTCATTGGGCTCCCAACTATTAAATGAATCCTAATATCTCTTCCGTTTTAATTTACGCATATTTTTGCGGTTTCTTTTATTTTCGTTTTTTTTAAATTGTGTCAACCTTGAAGACGTCATCTTGTTTGTTTTATACATATAATTCCTGCTCGTAAAATATTCTCTTAATATTCTCTCCATTTAAGTTTTTCCAATTTAAGCACTGTATGGTCGCCAAAGATGACTGGCCTGATTGTAAACAGTTCTTCCGTAAAACTAAGAAGCTAGCCTTTTGAGAAAAAAAAGATTTATATTTGAGATCCTAAATTTCTGACCTATGTTATATTTAGGCGTTTCATAGGTATCCCTTGTCAAGTACCCAAATAGGTTAGTCCATACTTTAGACCCATGTTTTGGCTCAATCATGTTAATTGGTGACACACATACCGATGTGTGATAACTACTATTATATCACTCACTAAGGTTAAGCAACATATCTATCTCTTTTCTGGCTTCATTTTCACTGAAATATGCCAACATTTTCATCTGAAGAGTTCGATTAAACCTATCTATTACAGATGCTCTTTTGTCTGATTAAGTGTAAAAGTATTCCAAATTTTCCTTTTCCAATAATTCTTTGACTTTTAATTAACCGTTTTTGATCTGATTTTGCTCATACAATATTTCTTCAAAAGCGTTGCGTATGTCATCAACTTTTTTGTTTTCACTTTTAGCCCAAGCGTATTTTGAGAAAACATCTATTACTGTCAAGATGAAGTTGTATCTATTGTTGCAATTTTCATCCGTTTTAATATCTCAGATATCTGCGTGAACTTGGTCTCCTGAGTAACTAACATAGATCCTTCTGTATGAGTAACTAACAGAGATCCTTCTGTATGAGTGACTAACATGGACCCTTCTGTATGAGTGACTAACATGGACCATTCTGTATGAGTGACTAACATGGACCCTTCTGTACGAGTGACTAACATGGAGCCTTCTGTATGAGTGACTAACATGGACCCTTCTGTATGAGTGACTAACATGGACCCTTCTGTATGAGTGACTCACATAGATCCTTCTGTATGAGTGACTAACATGGACCCTTCTGCATATAAATCTTGTATTGCCTTAATGTGTAATGGGAATCTAGATTGTTCAGTCAAACAAACTTTAAATTCGGAGTATTTCATCTTCTTATCACGTAAAATGTGTTCCCACAAAAATAATTCTTATCAGCATTTTCAGTAACTCAACTGATTTTTTATGTGTTTGTGTGCGCAACAACTTCCACTTTCCCTAGAGATGCCATATTCGATGTGAAAATACTTTAGGAAAAAAATTAACATAAAAATCCTACTATACATCTATCTTAAGCAGAGACATGAAAATATATAATTTAATTGGAACATGTTCGTTTATATGTTTAATCTCTCTCTCTCTCTCTCTCTCTCTCATTATTACGGTTAACGTGTATTATCTTTCGATATTTAACTAAAGACTAGAAAATCAAACGTTTGGATAAGAACGCCTCTGTGTCTCTGTAAATGCAATAAATATTTTACCTATCAATGTCAAAAGTATATAATTTTATAACAACAATAATGTATGATTCATCGAAATTTCTCGAATGAATTGCCTTGGATTAAGTGACCCATGCCAAAGAAGATATGCTTTGATTACCTAAAAAGGAAAACAAAAATGCTCAATTTATCTGTTACAATATACACATTTTATAAACAGATGGGAGACATATATAAGATCAAGTTGGGGTTGCAAAGGTATATTCTATTCTTTTACATAGAACTCAATAAAAATTGCAATCTTACCGAACAATATATTTCAGTTTACTATACATAGAGCAAAATCAGATGCTAACGACATTTAAATAGATTCAGATATTTCAAATCAAAATTACAGGTGTATACTTATAAACACTTATGGTTATAATCATGACACTCCAAGTTTTACACTGAAGTGATGCAGAATATAGACCACTTAGAAAATCAGCATATAATCATTAAAGGTGACTTAAATTTAATCATGAACGCGATACATATAATCACAACTACCTAAAAAAAACAAAGCTAAGAGATGCAGTAATTCATATTTGTGCTAAATATAGTCTTATTGATATTTGGTTAGAAAGAAATATGGATACAAAAAGATCCACTTAAAGGAAGAACAAGCTTATCAAGCAATCAAGGTTAAATTTCTTTTTAGTTTGAGAAACCATTTTTACAATGATAGATGATGCCTGTACAAAACTAGGTTATAGAACTTGACCATTCTCTAGTCCATTTAACTCTTCTTCTTAGAAAAAATAGAAAACACAGAACATTCTGGAAATTTAACAAGCCTCTATTGAAAAATGTAGAATACCTAACACTTGTCAAGGACGCAGTTCAAGTCTGAATAGGAAAAGGAAATCTATGCCTTTTGCAGTGCCAATGATTTGGAGAAAGCCAACAGATCATATCAGCAATTGTTACTTCTGCATGGTGCCTCCAGTTGGGAAAGGTGTGTCAAAGAAGAAAAAGTGGACTGTTCATTATCCAAACATTCCGTAAGCTATACGCTCAGTACCCCACGGAGTGCCTGTTCCTGATGCACCAGAATCATTCTCACTTGAGTCAGACGAGGAAGAGGATGAAACTTCGAGTCCTGAACCATCAATGTCACATGACCCATGTGTTCTCCCATCCTCTGAACCACACCTCATAACACAAGGTGAACTGAATGACCTTGTCTCGGATTTGGAACTACCCAAGAGTAAGGCAGAACTGTTGGGCTCCAGACTACAGCAGTGGAATCTCCTGGCAGGTGATGTTAGGGTTTCCATATTCCGTGACCGTCAAAGGATCTTGTCCCATTCTTCTTCATGGAAGGTGATCTTGTAACCTGCAACAACATCGATGGTGTGATGGCAGCCCTCAACATCGTTCATGATCCAGATGAGTAGAGACTGTTCATTGATTCATCGAAGACGAGTCTTAAAGCTGTTTTGCTGCATACTGGCAGTGTTTTGCCATCAATTCCAATTGGTCATGCTGTCCATATCAAGGAAACCTATGAAAACATGAAACAACTTTTGAGGTGCATAAACTATGACCCACATCAGTGGCAGCTTTGTGGCGATTTCAAGGTTCTTGCTCTCTTGCTTGGTCTGCAGACTGGATACACAAAGTACTGCTGTTTTCTCTGCGAATAGAATAGTCTCGCGAGAGATTAACGCTACATTAAGAAAGATTGGCCACTCCGACAGTCATTGGAGCCTGGGATGAAAAGTGTTCAGCATCCAACACTTGTTGAATCAAGGAAGGTTTTGTTACCACCCTTGCACATCAAGCTGGGTCTGATAAAGAACTTTGTCAAGGCCATGGAGAAAACACAAGCAGCTTTCATGACATTTAAATAATGAAAATATATGCACTGTAAATATTGAGAAACTGAATAACCAGGTAAAATAGTTCAATTAAAACACCTTATATGAAACTTCACAGGGTTTAAATAGTTCAATGGTAGAATGGGTGGGGTGAGAAGTGACAAATCTTACCTCTTACATTCTGGAGTTAGCTCTGTTCTGCTACTGTGTTTTATTACTATAGTATCTATTGGTTAGTGTGTGTTTAGAATATTTTAATGTCAGATTCAAGCTACAGAGGTAATGAGAAAATAACTTTTAGTACACTGATTGAGATTTGAGAAGATTTTAAAACTTGCACAATTTCTTTAGAATTTACATACAAGTGTGACAAGGGAATGTTAGTTCCAAAAATTTAGAACAAAACGCCGTCCTAAATAATTAAAAATTCTTAATGGATTCTTTGCTATAATTTATTGCATTACACAATGATCTATACGTTATGATATGGAGACATTGTCTCACTTCATCTTTTGACAAGTTTTAAGCGGCATTATTTAATCACACACGCTGTTACCATAACTGTCCTTCATTATGATTTGTTTGAGTTAATTTTGAGATGATTCTTTGAAACTTAGAGCAACAAATTTATATCTTTCATTTATTTTAGCGACACAATATTTTCATTGGGCTCCCAACTATTAAATGAATCCTAATATCTCTTCCGTTTTAATTTACGCATATTTTTGCGGTTTCTTTTATTTTCGTTTTTTTTAAATTGTATCAACCTTGAAGACGTCATCTTGTTTGTTTTATACATATAATTCCTGCTCGTAAAATATTCTCTTAATATTCTCTCCATTTAAGTTTTTCCAATTTAAGCACTGTATGGTCGCCAAAGATGACTGGCCTGATTGTAAACAGTTCTTCCGTAAAACTAAGAAGCTAGCCTTTTGAGAAAAAAAAGATTTATATTTGAGATCCTAAATTTCTGACCTATGTTATATTTAGGCGTTTCATAGGTATCCGTTGTCAAGTACCCAAATAGGTTAGTCCATACTTTAGACCCATGTTTTGGCTCAATCATGTTAATTGGTGACACACATACCGATGTGTGATAACTACTATTATATCACTCACTAAGGTTAAGCAACATATCTATCTCTTTTCTGGCTTCATTTTCACTGAAATATGCCAACATTTTCATCTGAAGAGTTCGATTAAACCTATCTATTACAGATGCTCTTTTGTCTGATTAAGTGTAAAAGTATTCCAAATTTTCCTTTTCCAATAATTCTTTGACTTTTAATTAACCGTTTTTGATCTGATTTTGCTCATACAATATTTCTTCAAAAGCGTTGCGTATGTCATCAACTTTTTTGTTTTCACTTTTAGCCCAAGCGTATTTTGAGAAAACATCTATTACTGTCAAGATGAAGTTGTATCTATTGTTGCAATTTTCATCCGTTTTAATATCTCAGATATCTGCGTGAACTTGGTCTCCTGAGTAACTAACATAGATCCTTCTGTATGAGTGACTAACATAGATCCTTCTGTATGAGTGACTAACATGGACCCTTCTGTATGAGTGACTAACATGGACCATTCTGTATGAGTGACTAACATGGACCCTTCTGTACGAGTGACTAACATGGAGCCTTCTGTATGAGTGACTAACATGGACCCTTCTGTATGAGTGACTAACATGGACCCTTCTGTATGAGTGACTCACATAGATCCTTCTGTATGAGTGACTAACATGGACCCTTCTGCATATAAATCTTGTATTGCCTTAATGTGTAATGGGAATCTAGATTGTTCAGTCAAACAAACTTTAAATTCGGAGTATTTCATCTTCTTATCACGTAAAATGTGTTCCCACAAAAATAATTCTTATCAGCATTTTCAGTAACTCGACTGATTTTTTATGTGTTTGTGTGCGCAACAACTTCCACTTTCCCTAGAGATGCCATATTCGATGTGAAAATACTTTAGGAAAAAAATTAACATAAAAATCCTACTATACATCTATCTTAAGCAGAGACATGAAAATATATAATTTAATTGGAACATGTTCGTTTATATGTTTAATCTCTCTCTCTCTCTCTCTCTCTCATTATTACGGTTAACGTGTATTATCTTTCGATATTTAACTAAAGACTAGAAAATCAAACGTTTGGATAAGAACGCCTCTGTGTCTCTGTAAATGCAATAAATATTTTACCTATCAATGTCAAAAGTATATAATTTTATAACAACAATAATGTATGATTCATCGAAATTTCTCGAATGAATTGCCTTGGATTAAGTGACCCATGCCAAAGAAGATATGCTTTGATTACCTAAAAAGGAAAACAAAAATGCTCAATTTATCTGTTACAATATACACATTTTATAAACAGATGGGAGACATATATAAGATCAACTTGGGGTTGCAAAGGTATATTCTATTCTTTTACATAGAACTCAATAAAAATTGCAATCTTACCGAACAATATATTTCAGTTTACTATACATAGAGCAAAATCAGATGCTAACGACATTTAAATAGATTCAGATATTTCAAATCAAAATTACAGGTGTATACTTATAAACACTTATGGTTATAATCATGACACTCCAAGTTTTACACTGAAGTGATGCAGAATATAGACCACTTAGAAAATCAGCATATAATCATTAAAGGTGACTTAAATTTAATCATGAACGCGATACATATAATCACAACTAGCTAAAAAAAACAAAGCTAAGAGATGCAGTAATTCATATTTGTGCTAAATATAGTCTTATTGATATTTGGTTAGAAAGAAATATGGATACAAAAAGATCCACTTAAAGGAAGAACAAGCTTATCAAGCAATCAAGGTTAAATTTCTTTTTAGTTTGAGAAACCATTTTTACAATGATAGATGATGCCTGTACAAAACTAGGTTATAGAACTTGACCATTCTCTAGTCCATTTAACTCTTCTTCTTAGAAAAAATAGAAAACACAGAACATTCTGGAAATTTAACAAGCCTCTATTGAAAAATGTAGAATACCTAACACTTGTCAAGGACGCAGTTCAAGTCTGAATAGGAAAAGGAAATCTATGCCTTTTGCAGTGCCAATGATTTGGAGAAAGCCAACAGATCATATCAGCAATTGTTACTTCTGCATGGTGCCTCCAGTTGGGAAAGGTGTGTCAAAGAAGAAAAAGTGGACTGTTCATTATCCAAACATTCCGTAAGCTATACGCTTAGTACCCCACGGAGTGCCTGTTCCTGATGCACCAGAATCATTCTCACTTGAGTCAGACGAGGAAGAGGATGAAACTTCGAGTCCTGAACCATCAATGTCACATGACCCATGTGTTCTCCCATCCTCTGAACCACACCTCATAACACAAGGTGAACTGAATGACCTTGTCTCGGATTTGGAACTACCCAAGAGTAAGGCAGAACTGTTGGGCTCCAGACTACAGCAGTGGAATCTCCTGGCAGGTGATGTTAGGGTTTCCATATTCCGTGACCGTCAAAGGATCTTGTCCCATTCTTCTTCATGGAAGGTGATCTTGTAACCTGCAACAACATCGATGGTGTGATTACAGCCCTCAACATCGTTCATGATCCAGATGAGTAGAGACTGTTCATTGATTCATCGAAGACGAGTCTTAAAGCTGTTTTGCTGCATACTGGCAGTGTTTTGCCATCAATTCCAATTGGTCATGATGTCCATATCAAGGAAACCTATGAAAACATGAAACAACTTTTGAGGTGCATAAACTATGACCCACATCAGTGGCAGCTTTGTGGCGATTTCAAGGTTCTTGCTCTCTTGCTTGGTCTGCAGACTGGATACACAAAGTACTGCTGTTTTCTCTGCGAATAGAATAGTCTCGCGAGAGATTCCCGCTACATTAAGAGAGATTGGCCACTCCGACAGTCATTGGAGCCTGGGATGAAAAGTGTTCAGCATCCAACACTTGTTGAATCAAGGAAGGTTTTGTTACCACCCTTGCACATCAAGCTGGGTCTGATAAAGAACTTTGTCAAGGCCATGGAGAAAACACAAGCAGCTTTCATGACATTTAAATAATGAAAATATATGCACTGTAAATATTGAGAAACTGAATAACCAGGTAAAATAGTTCAATTAAAACACCTTATATGAAACTTCACAGGGTTTAAATAGTTCAATGGTAGAATGGGTGGGGTGAGAAGTGACAAATCTTACCTCTTACATTCTGGAGTTAGCTCTGTTCTGCTACTGTGTTTTATTACTATAGTATCTATTGGTTAGTGTGTGTTTAGAATATTTTAATGTCAGATTCAAGCTACAGAGGTAATGAGAAAATAACTTTTAGTACACTGATTGAGATTTGAGAAGATTTTAAAACTTGCACAATTTCTTTAGAATTTACATACAAGTGTGACAAGGGAATGTTAGTTCCAAAAATTTAGAACAAAACGCCGTCCTAAATAATTAAAAATTCTTAATGGATTCTTTGCTATAATTTATTGCATTACACAATGATCTATACGTTATGATATGGAGACATTGTCTCACTTCATCTTTTGACAAGTTTTAAGCGGCATTATTTAATCACACACGCTGTTACCATAACTGTCCTTCATTATGATTTGTTTGAGTTAATTTTGAGATGATTCTTTGAAACTTAGAGCAACAAATTTATATCTTTCATTTATTTTAGCGACACAATATTTTCATTGGGCTCCCAACTATTAAATGAATCCTAATATCTCTTCCGTTTTAATTTACGCATATTTTTGCGGTTTCTTTTATTTTCGTTTTTTTTAAATTGTATCAACCTTGAAGACGTCATCTTGTTTGTTTTATACATATAATTCCTGCTCGTAAAATATTCTCTTAATATTCTCTCCATTTAAGTTTTTCCAATTTAAGCACTGTATGGTCGCCAAAGATGACTGGCCTGATTGTAAACAGTTCTTCCGTAAAACTAAGAAGCTAGCCTTTTGAGAAAAAAAGATTTATATTTGAGATCCTAAATTTCTGACCTATGTTATATTTAGGCGTTTCATAGGTATCCGTTGTCAAGTACCCAAATAGGTTAGTCCATACTTTAGACCCATGTTTTGGCTCAATCATGTTAATTGGTGACACACATACCGATGTGTGATAACTACTATTATATCACTCACTAAGGTTAAGCAACATATCTATCTCTTTTCTGGCTTCATTTTCACTGAAATATGCCAACATTTTCATCTGAAGAGTTCGATTAAACCTATCTATTACAGATGCTCTTTTGTCTGATTAAGTGTAAAAGTATTCCAAATTTTCCTTTTCCAATAATTCTTTGACTTTTAATTAACCGTTTTTGATCTGATTTTGCTCATACAATATTTCTTCAAAAGCGTTGCGTATGTCATCAACTTTTTTGTTTTCACTTTTAGCCCAAGCGTATTTTGAGAAAACATCTATTACTGTCAAGATGAAGTTGTATCTATTGTTGCAATTTTCATCCGTTTTAATATCTCAGATATCTGCGTGAACTTGGTCTCCTGAGTAACTAACATAGATCCTTCTGTATGAGTAACTAACAGAGATCCTTCTGTATGAGTGACTAACATGGACCCTTCTGTATGAGTGACTAACATGGACCATTCTGTATGAGTGACTAACATGGACCCTTCTGTACGAGTGACTGACATGGAGCCTTCTGTATGAGTGACTAACATGGACCCTTCTGTATGAGTGACTAACATGGACCCTTCTGTATGAGTGAATCACATAGATCCTTCTGTATGAGTGACTAACATGGACCCTTCTGCATATAAATCTTGTATTGCCTTCTTGTGTAATGAGTATCTAGATTGTTCAGTCAAACAAACTTTAAATTCGGAGTATTTCATCTTCTTATCACGTAAAATGTGTTCCCACAAAAAATAATTCTTATCAGCATTTTCAGTAACTCAACTGATTTTTTATGTGTTTGTGTGCGCAACAACTTCCACTTTCCATTTAGATGCCATATTCGATGTGAAAATAATTTAGGAAAAAAATTAACATAAAAATCCTACTATACATCTATCTTAAGCAGAGACATGAAAATATATAATTTAATTGGAACATGTTCGTTTATATGTTTAATCTCTCTCTCTCTCTCTCTCTCTCTCTCTCTCTCATTATTACGGTTAACGTGTATTATCTTTCGATATTTAACTAAAGACTAGAAAATCAAACTTTTGGATAAGAACGCCTCTGTGTCTCTGTAAATGCAATAAATATTTTACCTATCAATGTCAAAAGTATATAATTTTATAACAACAATAATGTATGATTCATCGAAATTTCTCGAATGAATTGCCTTGGATTAAGTGACCCATGCCAAAGAAGATATGCTTTGATTACCTAAAAAGGAAAACAAAAATGCTCAATTTATCTGTTACAATATACACATTTTATAAACAGATGGGAGACATATATAAGATCAACTTGGGGTTGCAAAGGTATATTCTATTCTTTTACATAGAACTCAATAAAAATTGCAATCTTACCGAACAATATATTTCAGTTTACTATACATAGAGCAAAATCAGATGCTAACGACATTTAAATAGATTCAGATATTTCAAATCAAAATTGCAGGTGTATACTTATAAACACTTATGGTTATAATCATGACACTCCAAGTTTTACACTGAAGTGATGCAGAATATAGACCACTTAGAAAATCAGCATATAATCATTAAAGGTGACTTAAATTTAATCATGAACGCGATACATATAATCACAACTACCTAAAAAAAACAAAGCTAAGAGATGCAGTAATTCATATTTGTGCTAAATATAGTCTTATTGATATTTGGTTAGAAAGAAATATGGATACAAAAAGATCCACTTAAAGGAAGAACAAGCTTATCAAGCAATCAAGGTTAAATTTCTTTTTAGTTTGAGAAACCATTTTTACAATGATAGATGATGCCTGTACAAAACTAGGTTATAGAACTTGACCATTCTCTAGTCCATTTAACTCTTCTTCTTGGAAAAAATAGAAAACACAGAACATTCTGGAAATTTAACAAGCCTCTATTGAAAAATGTAGAATACCTAACACTTGTCAAGGACGCAGTTCAAGTAAGAATAGGAAAAGGAAATCTATGCCTTTTGCAGTGCCAATGATTTGGAGAAAGCCAACAGATCATATCAGCAATTGTTACTTCTGCATGGTGCCTCCAGTTGGGAAAGGTGTGTCAAAGAAGAAAAAGTGGACTGTTCATTATCCAAACATTCCGTAAGCTATACGCTCAGTACCCGACGGAGTGCCTGTTCCTGATGCACCAGAATCATTCTCACTTGAGTCAGACGAGGAAGAGGATGAAACTTCGAGTCCTGAACCATCAATGTCACATGACCCATGTGTTCTCCCATCCTCTGAACCACACCTCATAACACAAGGTGAACTGAATGACCTTGTCTCGGATTTGGAACTACCCAAGAGTAAGGCAGAACTGTTGGGCTCCAGACTACAGCAGTGGAATCTCCTGGCAGGTGATGTTAGGGTTTCCATATTCCGTGACCATCAAAGGATCTTGTCCCATTCTTCTTCATGGAAGGTATCTTGTAACCTGCAACAACATCGATGGTGTGATTACAGTCCTCAACATCGTTCATGATCCAGATGAGTAGAGACTGTTCATTGATTCATCGAAGACGAGTCTTAAAGCTGTTTTGCTGCATACTGGCAGTGTTTTGCCATCAATTCCAATTGGTCATGATGTCCATATCAAGGAAACCTATGAAAACATGAAACAACTTTTGAGGTGCATAAACTATGACCCACATCAGTGGCAGCTTTGTGGCGATTTCAAGGTTCTTGCTCTCTTGCTTGGTCTGCAGACTGGATACACAAAGTACTGCTGTTTTCTCTGCGAATAGAATAGTCTCGCGAGAGATTCCCGCTACATTAAGAAAGATTGGCCACTCCGACAGTCATTGGAGCCTGGGATGAAAAGTGTTCAGCATCCAACACTTGTTGAATCAAGGAAGGTTTTGTTACCACCCTTGCACATCAAGCTGGGTCTGATAAAGAACTTTGTCAAGGCCATGGAGAAAACACAAGCAGCTTTCATGACATTTAAATAATGAAAATATATGCACTGTAAATATTGAGAAACTGAATAACCAGGTAAAATAGTTCAATTAAAACACCTTATATGAAACTTCACAGGGTTTAAATAGTTCAATGGTAGAATGGGTGGGGTGAGAAGTGACAAATCTTACCTCTTACATTCTGGAGTTAGCTCTGTTCTGCTACTGTGTTTTATTACTATAGTATCTATTGGTTAGTGTGTGTTTAGAATATTTTAATGTCAGATTCAAGCTACAGAGGTAATGAGAAAATAACTTTTAGTACACTGATTGAGATTTGAGAAGATTTTAAAACTTGCACAATTTCTTTAGAATTTACATACAAGTGTGACAAGGGAATGTTAGTTCCAAAAATTTAGAACAAAACGCCGTCCTAAATAATTAAAAATTCTTAATGGATTCTTTGCTATAATTTATTGCATTACACAATGATCTATACGTTATGATATGGAGACATTGTCTCACTTCATCTTTTGACAAGTTTTAAGCGGCATTATTTAATCACACACGCTGTTACCATAACTGTCCTTCATTATGATTTGTCTGAGTTAATTTTGAGATGATTCTTTGAAACTTAGAGCAACAAATTTATATCTTTCATTTATTTTAGCGACACAATATTTTCATTGGGCTCCCAACTATTAAATGAATCCTAATATCTCTTCCGTTTTAATTTACGCATATTTTTGCGGTTTCTTTTATTTTCGTTTTTTTTAAATTGTGTCAACCTTGAAGACGTCATCTTGTTTGTTTTATACATATAATTCCTGCTCGTAAAATATTCTCTTAATATTCTCTCCATTTAAGTTTTTCCAATTTAAGCACTGTATGGTCGCCAAAGATGACTGGCCTGATTGTAAACAGTTCTTCCGTAAAACTAAGAAGCTAGCCTTTTGAGAAAAAAAGATTTATATTTGAGATCCTAAATTTCTGACCTATGTTATATTTAGGCGTTTCATAGGTATCCCTTGTCAAGTACCCAAATAGGTTAGTCCATTCTTTAGACCCATGTTTTGGCTCAATCATGTTAATTGGTGACACACATACCGATGTGTGATAACTACTATTATATCACTCACTAAGGTTAAGCAACATATCTATCTCTTTTCTGGCTTCATTTTCATCTGAAGAGTTCGATTAAACCTATCTATTACAGATGCTCTTTTGTCTGATTAAGTGTAAAAGTATTCCAAATTTTCCTTTTCCAATAATTCTTTGACTTTTAATTAACCGTTTTTGATCTGATTTTGCTCATACAATATTTCTTCAAAAGCGTTGCGTATGTCATCAACTTTTTTGTTTTCACTTTTAGCCCAAGCGTATTTTGAGAAAACATCTATTACTGTCAAGATGAAGTTGTATCTATTGTTGCAATTTTCATCCGTTTTAATATCTCAGATATCTGCGTGAACTTGGTCTCCTGAGTAACTAACATAGATCCTTCTGTATGAGTAACTAACAGAGATCCTTCTGTATGAGTGACTAACATGGACCCTTCTGTATGAGTGACTAACATGGACCATTCTGTATGAGTGACTAACATGGACCCTTTTGTACGAGTGACTAACATGGAGCCTTCTGTATGAGTGACTAACATGGACCCTTCTGTATGAGTGACTAACATGGACCCTTCTGTATGAGTGACTCACATAGATCCTTCTGTATGAGTGACTAACATGGACCCTTCTGCATATAAATCTTGTATTGCCTTAATGTGTAATGGGAATCTAGATTGTTCAGTCAAACAAACTTTAAATTCGGAGTATTTCATCTTCTTATCACGTAAAATGTGTTCCCACAAAAATAATTCTTATCAGCATTTTCAGTAACTCAACTGATTTTTTATGTGTTTGTGTGCGCAACAACTTCCACTTTCCCTAGAGATGCCATATTCGATGTGAAAATACTTTAGGAAAAAAATTAACATAAAAATCCTACTATACATCTATCTTAAGCAGAGACATGAAAATATATAATTTAATTGGAACATGTTCGTTTATATGTTTAATCTCTCTCTCTCTCTCTCTCTCTCTCTCTCTCTCTCTCTCTCTCTCTCTCTCTCTCTCTCTCTCTCTCTCTCATTATTACGGTTAACGTGTATTATCTTTCGATATTTAACTAAAGACTAGAAAATCAAACGTTTGGATAAGAACGCCTCTGTGTCTCTGTAAATGCAATAAATATTTTACCTATCAATGTCAAAAGTATATAATTTTATAACAACAATAATGTATGATTCATCGAAATTTCTCGAATGAATTGCCTTGGATTAAGTGACCCATGCCAAAGAAGATATGCTTTGACTACCTAAAAAGGAAAACAAAAATGCTCAATTTATCTGTTACAATATACACATTTTATAAACAGATGGGAGACATATATAAGATCAAGTTGGGGTTGCAAAGGTATATTCTATTCTTTTACATAGAACTCAATAAAAATTGCAATCTTACCGAACAATATATTTCAGTTTACTATACATAGAGCAAAATCAGATGCTAACGACATTTAAATAGATTCAGATATTTCAAATCAAAATTACAGGTGTATACTTATAAACACTTATGGTTATAATCATGACACTCCAAGTTTTACACTGAAGTGATGCAGAATATAGACCACTTAGAAAATCAGCATATAATCATTAAAGGTGACTTAAATTTAATCATGAACGCGATACATATAATCACAACTAGCTAAAAAAAACAAAGCTAAGAGATGCAGTAATTCATATTTGTGCTAAATATAGTCTTATTGATATTTGGTTAGAAAGAAATATGGATACAAAAAGATCCACTTAAAGGAAGAACAAGCTTATCAAGCAATCAAGGTTAAATTTCTTTTTAGTTTGAGAAACCATTTTTACAATGATAGATGATGCCTGTACAAAACTAGGTTATAGAACTTGACCATTCTCTAGTCCATTTAACTCTTCTTCTTAGAAAAAATAGAAAACACAGAACATTCTGGAAATTTAACAAGCCTCTATTGAAAAATGTAGAATACCTAACACTTGTCAAGGACGCAGTTCAAGTCTGAATAGGAAAAGGAAATCTATGCCTTTTGCAGTGCCAATGATTTGGAGAAAGCCAACAGATCATATCAGCAATTGTTACTTCTGCATGGTGCCTCCAGTTGGGAAAGGTGTGTCAAAGAAGAAAAAGTGGACTGTTCATTATCCAAACATTCCGTAAGCTATACGCTCAGTACCCCACGGAGTGCCTGTTCCTGATGCACCAGAATCATTCTCACTTGAGTCAGACGAGGAAGAGGATGAAACTTCGAGTCCTGAACCATCAATGTCACATGACCCATATGTTCTCCCATCCTCTGAATCACACCTCATAACACAAGGTGAACTGAATGACCTTGTCTCGGATTTGGAACTACCCAAGAGTAAGGCAGAACTGTTGGGCTCCAGACTACAGCAGTGGAATCTCCTGGCAAACATGTTAGGGTTTCCATATTCCGTGACCGTCAAAGGATCTTGTCCCATTCTTCTTCATGGAAGGTGATCTTGTAACCTGCAACAACATCGATGGTGTGATTACAGCCCTCAACATCGTTCATGATCCAGATGAGTAGAGACTGTTCATTGATTCATCGAAGACGAGTCTTAAAGCTGTTTTGCTGCATACTGGCAGTGTTTTGCCATCAATTCCAATTGGTCATGCTGTCCATATCAAGGAAACCTATGAAAACATGAAACAACTTTTGAGGTGCATAAACTATGACCCACATCAGTGGCAGCTTTGTGGCGATTTCAAGGTTCTTGCTCTCTTGCTTGGTCTGCAGACTGGATACACAAAGTACTGCTGTTTTCTCTGCGAATAGAATAGTCTCGCGAGAGATTCCCGCTACATTAAGTGAGATTGGCCACTCCGACAGTCATTGGAGCCTGGGATGAAAAGTGTTCAGCATCCAACACTTGTTGAATCATGGAAGGTTTTGTTACCACCCTTGCACATCAAGCTGGGTCTGATAAAGAACTTTGTCAAGGCCATGGAGAAAACACAAGCAGCTTTCATGACATTTAAATAATGAAAATATATGCACTGTAAATATTGAGAAACTGAATAACCAGGTAAAATAGTTCAATTAAAACACCTTATATGAAACTTCACAGGGTTTAAATAGTTCAATGGTAGAATGGGTGGGGTGAGAAGTGACAAATCTTACCTCTTACATTCTGGAGTTAGCTCTGTTCTGCTACTGTGTTTTATTACTATAGTATCTATTGGTTAGTGTGTGTTTAGAATATTTTAATGTCAGATTCAAGCTACAGAGGTAATGAGAAAATAACTTTTAGTACACTGATTGAGATTTGAGAAGATTTTAAAACTTGCACAATTTCTTTAGAATTTACATACAAGTGTGACAAGGGAATGTTAGTTCCAAAAATTTAGAACAAAACGCCGTCCTAAATAATTAAAAATTCTTAATGGATTCTTTGCTATAATTTATTGCATTACACAATGATCTATACGTTATGATATGGAGACATTGTCTCACTTCATCTTTTAACAAGTTTTAAGCGGCATTATTTAATCACACACGCTGTTACCATAACTGTCCTTCATTATGATTTGTCTGAGTTAATTTTGAGATGATTCTTTGAAACTTAGAGCAACAAATTTATATCTTTCATTTATTTTAGCGACACAATATTTTCATTGGGCTTCCAACTATTAAATGAATCCTAATATCTCTTCCGTTTTAATTTACGCATATTTTTGCGGTTTCTTTTATTTTCGTTTTTTTTAAATTGTGTCAACCTTGAAGACGTCATCTTGTTTGTTTTATACATATAATTCCTGCTCGTAAAATATTCTCTTAATATTCTCTCCATTTAAGTTTTTCCAATTTAAGCACTGTATGGTCGCCAAAGATGACTGGCCTGATTGTAAACAGTTCTTCCGTAAAACTAAGAAGCTAGCCTTTTGAGAAAAAAAGATTTATATTTGAGATCCTAAATTTCTGACCTATGTTATATTTAGGCGTTTCATAGGTATCCCTTGTCAAGTACCCAAATAGGTTAGTCCATACTTTAGACCCATGTTTTGGCTCAATCATGTTAATTGGTGACACACATACCGATGTGTGATAACTACTATTATATCACTCACTAAGGTTAAGCAACATATCTATCTCTTTTCTGGCTTCATTTTCACTGAAATATGCCAACATTTTCATCTGAAGAGTTCGATTAAACCTATCTATTACAGATGCTCTTTTGTCTGATTAAGTGTAAAAGTATTCCAAATTTTCCTTTTCCAATAATTCTTTGACTTTTAATTAACCGTTTTTGATCTGATTTTGCTCATACAATATTTCTTCAAAAGCGTTGCGTATATCATCAACTTTTTTGTTTTCACTTTTAGCCCAAGCGTATTTTGAGAAAACATCTATTACTGTCAAGATGAAGTTGTATCTATTGTTGCAATTTTCATCCGTTTTAATATCTCAGATATCTGCGTGAACTTGGTCTCCTGAGTAACTAACATAGATCCTTCTGTATGAGTAACTAACAGAGATCCTTCTGTATGAGTGACTAACATGGACCCTTCTGTATGAGTGACTAACATGGACCATTCTGTATGAGTGACTAACATGGAGCCTTCTGTACGAGTGACTAACATGGAGCCTTCTGTATGAGTGACTAACATGGACCCTTCTGTATGAGTGACTAACATGGACCCTTCTGTATGAGTGAATCACATAGATCCTTCTGTATGAGTGACTAACATGGACCCTTCTGCATATAAATCTTGTATTGCCTTCTTGTGTAATGGGTATCTAGATTGTTCAGTCAAACAAACTTTAAATTCGGAGTATTTCATCTTCTTATCACGTAAAATGTGTTCCCACAAAAATAATTCTTATCAGCATTTTCAGTAACTCAACTGATTTTTTATGTGTTTGTGTGCGCAACAACTTCCACTTTCCCTAGAGATGCCATATTCGATGTGAAAATACTTTAGGAAAAAAATTAACATAAAAATCCTACTATACATCTATCTTAAGCAGAGACATGAAAATATATAATTTAATTGGAACATGTTCGTTTATATGTTTAATCTCTCTCTCTCTCTCTCTCTCTCATTATTACGGTTAACGTGTATTATCTTTCGATATTTAACTAAAGACTAGAAAATCAAACGTTTGGATAAGAACGCATCTGTGTCTCTGTAAATGCAATAAATATTTTACCTATCAATGTCAAAAGTATATAATTTTATAACAACAATAATGGATGATTCATCGAAATTTCTCGAATAAATTGCCTTGGATTAAGTGACCCATGCCAAAGAAGATATGCTTTGATTACCTAAAAAGGAAAACAAAAATGCTCAATTTATCTGTTACAATATACACATTTTATAAACAGATGGGAGACATATATAAGATCAACTTGGGGTTGCAAAGGTATATTCTATTCTTTTACATAGAACTCAATAAAAATTGCAATCTTACCGAACAATATATTTCAGTTTACTATACATAGAGCAAAATCAGATGCTAACGACATTAAAATAGATTCAGATATTTCAAATCAAAATTACAGGTGTATACTTATAAACACTTATGGTTATAATCATGACACTCCAAGTTTTACACTGAAGTGATGCAGAATATAGACCACTTAGAAAATCAGCATATAATCATTAAAGGTGACCTAAATTTAATCATGAACGCGATACATATAATCACAACTACCTAAAAAAAAACAAAGATAAGAGATGCAGTAATTCATATTTGTGCTAAATATAGTCTTATTGATATTTGGTTAGAAAGAAATATGGATACAAAAAGATACACTTAAAGGAAGAACAACCCCATCAAGCAGGCAAGGTTAAATTTCTTTTTAGTTTGAGAAACCATTTTTACAATGATAGATGATGCCTGTACAAAACTAGGTTATAGAACTTGACCATTCTCTAGTCCATTTAACTCTTCTTCTTAGAAAAAATAGAAAACACAGAACATTCTGGAAATTTAACAAGTCTCTATTGAAAAATGTAGAATACCTAACACTTGTCAAGGACGCAGTTCAAGTCTGAATAGGAAAAGGAAATCTATGCCTTTTGCAGTGCCAATGATTTGGAGAAAGCCAACAGATCATATCAGCAATTGTTACTTCTGCATGGTGCCTCTAGCTGGGAAAGGTGTGTCAAAGAAGAAAAAGTGGACTGTGCATTATCCAAACATTCCGTAAGCTATACGCTCAGTACCCCACGGAGTGCCTGTTCCTGATGCACCAGAATCATTCTCACTTGAGTCAGACGAGGAAGAGGATGAAACTTCGAGTCCTGAACCATCAATCTCACATGACCCATATGGTCTCCCATCCTCTGAACCACACCTCATAACACAAGGTGAACTGAATGACCTTGTCAGGGATTTGGAACTACCCAAGAGTAAGGCAGAACTGTTGGGCTCCAGACTACAGCAGTGGAATCTCCTGGCAGGTGATGTTAGGGTTTCCATATTCCGTGACCGTCAAAGGATCTTGTCCCATTCTTCTTCATGGAAGGTGATCTTGTAACCTGCAACAACATCGATGGTGTGATGGCAGCCCTCAACATCGTTCATGATCCAGATGAGTAGAGACTGTTCATTGATTCATCGAAGACGAGTCTTAAAGCTGTTTTGCTGCATACTGGCAGTGTTTTGCCATCAATTCCAATTGGTCATGATGTCCATATCAAGGAAACCTATGAAAACATGAAACAACTTTTCAGGTGCATAAACTATGACCCACATCAGTGGCAGCTTTGTGGCGATTTCAAGGTTCTTGCTCTCTTGCTTGGTCTGCAGACTGGATACACAAAGTACTGCTGTTTTCTCTGCGAATAGAATAGTCTCGCGAGAGATTCCCGCTACATTAAGAGAGATTGGCCACTCCGACAGTCATTGGAGCCTGGGATGAAAAGTGTTCAGCATCCAACACTTGTTGAATCAAGGAAGGTTTTGTTACCACCCTTGCACATCAAGCTGGGTCTGATAAAGAACTTTGTCAACGCCATGGAGAAAACACTAGCAATCTTTCATGACATTTAAATAATGAACATATATGCACTGTAAATATTGAGAAACTGAATAACCAGGTAAAATAGTTCAATTAAAACACCTTATATAAAACTTCACAGGTTTTAAGTAGTTCAATGGTAGAATGGGTGGGGTGAGAAGTGACAAATCTTACCTCTTACATTCTGGAGTTAGCTCTGTTCTGCTACTGTGTTTTATTACTATAATATCTATTGGTTAGTGTGTGTTTAGAATATTTTAATGTAAGACTCAAGCTACAGAGGTAATGAGAAAATAACTTTTAATACACTGATTTAGATTTGAGAAGATTTTAAAACTTGCACAATTTCTTAAGAATTTACATACAAGTGTGACAAGTGAGAGTCAGTTCCAAAAATTTGGAACAAAACGCCGTCCTAAATAATTAAAAATTCTTAATGGATTCTTTGCTATAATTTATTGCATTACACAATGATCTATACGTTATGATATGGAGACATTGTCTCACTTCATCTTTTGACAAGTTTTAAGCGGCATTATTTAATCACACACGCTGTTACCATAACTGTCCTTCATTATGATTTGTCTGAGTTAATTTTGAGATGATTTTTTGAAACTTAGAGCAACAAATTTATATCATTCATTTATTTTAGCGACACAATATTTTCATTGGGCTCCCAACTATTAAATGAATCCTAATATCTCTTCCGTTTAATTTACGCATATTTTTGCGGTTCCTTTTATTTTCTTTTTTTTAAATTGTGTCAACCTTGAAGACGTCATCTTGTTTGTTTTATACATATAATTCCTGCTCGTAAAATATTCTCTTAATATTCTCTCCATTTAAGTTTTTCCAATTTTAGCACTGTATGGTCGCCAAAGATGACTGGCCTGATTGTAAACAGTTCTTCCGTAAAACTAAGAAGCTAGCCTTTTGAGAAAAAAAGATTTATATTTGAGATCCTAAATTTCTGACCTATTTTATATTTAGGCGTTTCATAGGTATCCGTTGTCAAGTACCCAAACAGGTTAGTCCATACTTTAGACCCATGTTTTGGCTCAATCATGTTAATTGGTGACACACATACCGATGTGTGATAACTACTATTATATCACTCACTAAGGTTAAGCAACATATCTATCTCTTTTCTGGCTTCATTTTCACTGAAATATGCCAACATTTTCATCTTAAGAGTTCGATTAAACCTATCTATTACAGATGCTCTTTTGTCTGATTAAGTGTAAAAGTATTCAATATTTTCCTTTTCCAATAATTCTTTGACTTTTAATTAACCGTTTTTGTTCTGATTTTGCTCATACAATATTTCTTCAAAAGCGTTGCGTATGTCATCAACTTTTTTGTTTTCACTTTTAGCCCAAGCGTATTTTGAGAAAACATCTATTACTGTCAAGATGAAGTTGTATCTATTGTTGCAATTTTCATCCGTTTTAATATCTCAGATATCTGCGTGAACTTGGTCTCCTGAGTAACTAACATGATCCTCCTGTATGAATAACTAACAGAGATCCTTCTGTATGAGTGACTAACTTGGACCCTTCTGTATGAGTGAGTAACATGGACCATTCTCTATGAGTGACTAACATGGACCCTTCTGTACGAGTGACTAACATGGAGCCTTCTGGATGAGTGACTAACATGGAGCCTACTGTATGAGTGACTAACATGGATCATTCTCTATCAGTGACTAACATAGATCCTTCTGTATGAGTGACTAACATGGACCCTTCTGTATGAGTGACTAACATGTACCCTTCTGTATGAGTGACTCACATAGATCCTTCTGTATGAGTGACTAACATGGACCCTTCTGCATATAAATCTTGTATTGCCTTCTTGTGTAATGGGTATCTAGATTGTTCAGTCAAACAAACTTTAAATTCGGAGTATTTCATCTTCTTATCACGTAAAATGAGTTCCCACAAAAATAATTCTTATCAGCATTTTCAGTAACTCAACTGATTTTTTATGTGTTTTTGTGCGCAACAGCTTCCACTTTCTATAGAGATGCCATATTCGATGTGAAAATACTTAAGGAAAATAAATTAACATAAAAATCCTACTATACATCTATCTTAAGCAGAGACCTCAAAATATATAATTTAATTGGAACGCGTAGTTACTACATCACTGACAGTCACATGCATGTTCGTTTATATGTTTAATCTCTCTCTCTCTCTCTCTCTTTATTACGGTTAACGCGTATAATCTTTCGATATTTAACTAAAGACTAGAAAATCAAACGTTTGGATAAGAACGCATCTGTGTCTCTGTAAATGCAATAAATATTTTACCTATCAATGTCAAAAGTATATAATTTTATAACAACAATAATGTATGATTCATCGAAATTTCTCGTTTGAATTGCCTTGGATTAAGTGACCCATGCCAAAGAAGATATGCTTTGATTACCTAAAAAGGAAAACAAAAATGCTCAATTTATCTGTTACAATATACACATTTTATAAACAGATGGGAGACATAAGATCAACTTGGGGTTGCAAAGGTATATTCTATTCTTTTACATAGAACTCAATAAAAATTGCAATGTTACCGAACAATATATTTCAGTTTACTATACATAGAGCAAAATCAGATGCTAACAACATTAAAATAGATTCAGATATTTCAAATCAAAATTACAGGTGTATATTTGTAAACACTTATGGTTATAATCATGACACTCCAAGTTTTACACTGAAGTGATGCAGAATATAGACCACTTAGAAAATCAGCATATAATCATTAAAGGTGACCTAAATTTAATCATGAACGCGATACATATAATCACAACTACCTAAAAAAAAACAAAGATAAGAGATGCAGCAATTCATATTTGTGCTAAATATAGTCTTATTGATATTTGGTTAGAAAGAAATATGGATACAAAAAAGAAAAAAGATACACTTAAAGGAAGAACAACCCCATCATTCAGGCAAGGTTAAATTTTCTTTTTAGTTTGAGAAACCAATTTTACAATGATAGATGATGTCTGTACAAAACTAGGTTATAGAACTTGACCATTCTCTAGTCCATTTAACTCTTCTTCTTAGAAAAAATAGAAAACACAGAACATTCTGGAAATTTAACAAGTCTCTATTGAAAAATGTAGAATACCTAACACTTGTCAAGGACGCAGTTCAAGTCTGAATAGGAAAAGGAAATCTATGCCTTTTGCAGTGCCAATGATTTGGAGAAAGCCAACAGATCATATCAGCAATTGTTACTTCTGCATGGTGCCTCTAGTTGGGAAAGGTGTGTCAAAGAAGAAAAAGTGGACTGTGCATTATCCAAACATTCCGTCAGCTATACGCTCAGTACCCCACGGAATGCCTGTTCCTGATGCACCAGAATCATTCTCACTTGAGTCAGACGAGGAAGAGGATGGGAGAACATATGGGTAATGTGACATTGATGGTTCAGGACTCGAAGTTTCATCCTCTTCCTCGTCTGACTCAAGTGAGACTGATGGCTTAAAAATGTAAACTAAACTATAGAAATTCAAACGATGCGCATATTTGTGAAGAATTATTATGATACTGTGCAGTAAATCAGCACAATCTCAGCGTTTATAGGTTGTATCTTATAACATTGTATTACTCGCAAAGAGAACTTGCCTGTCTCTGGGAATTGGGAGGGCTTGAGCTTGATTTTCGGCACGAGATGATGTTTTTGACAACAAATATTTTTAAAACTAAAAATTATTTTAAAAAAATAAATCTACAGTTCTGTAGAGCAGGGTCCACTTAATGTGTGTGCCGAGTTTGGCTTAGTAATTATTATTAGGAAATTTTTTAAAAATCAGTCAGCTGTCAACATTTGTAACTATCGTCAAGCCCGGGAAAGTGTCTGACTTCGGCCACTCAGCGGCAGTCAGATACCAGTCAGATCAAATCAGACATTTTTATTTGAGGTCATATCAGGTCGAGGGGGCATCAAAAGACGCGGAATTTAATTACCTATCTAATGGTGCAAATATTTTTTTAGTCTCCCTTAAACTTTTTGAGTTAAGCGCAGAAAACAGCGTTTTCAGACATTTTTCGAAAAAGTCAGATCTTTTCACACCCGGACAATTTTCCACATTTATTGAAATAAAACATCGGTATATATATCAAAAAAAGCGCATTTTGATGCTCTGTCCGTTGGTCTGTTCAGATTGAAAATATATATATATATATATATTTGGTAAAACTATCGTATTTTGAAAATTGAGAAAAATCGTGGTTTTTGCCTTTTTTTAGCCGTCAAGCCGTTCCTTTGCGTATGTCGGGGTCTGAGCGACAGTACTGCTTCCCGACTTCAACTGAAATAAAATAGCCTAGATATAGTGTATTTAAATACTGTTATACGGGCGTATTAATAAAGATAAAAATTTATGTAGGGTATCAAAATACGCGCAATTGAAAGACCTTTTCGTGGGTGGTTTTCGATTGGAAATATCTCTATTTTTAATGAAAATATTGTCATAAATATCATCGCATATTGGGTCAAAAGCGTCAAGCCCGGATCAGACATTTTTATTTGAGGTCATATCAGGTCGAGGGGGGCATCAAATGACGCGGAATTTAATTACCTATCTAATGGTGCAAATATTTTTTTAGTCTCCCTTAAACTTTTTGAGTTAAGCGCAAAAAACAGCGTTTTCAGACATTTTTCGAGAAAGTCAGATCTTTTCACATCCGGACAATTTTCCACATTTATTGACATAAAACATCAGTATATATATATATATATATATATATATATATATATATATATATATATATATATATATATATATATATATATATATCAAAAAAAGCGCATTTTGATGCTCTGTCCGTTGATCTGTTCAGATCGAAAATATATATATATTTGGTAAAACTATCGTATTTTGAAAATTGAGAAAAATCGTGGTTTTTGATTTTTTTTTTTTTTTTGCCGTAAAGCATGCTTTGCGTATGTCGGGGGGTGCCCGACATTACTGCTTCCCGGCTTTACGTGAAATGAAATACCCTAAATATAGTGTATTTAAATACTGTAATACGGGCGTATTAAGAAAGATAAAAATTTAAGTAGGGGATCAGAATACGCGCAATTGAAAGATCTTTTTATGGGTGGTTTCCGATTGGAAATATATCTATTTTTAATGAAAATATTGTCATAAATATCATCGCGTATTGGTCAAAAGCGTCAAGCCCAGAGTCAGATGTTTTCAGATTTATTCAAATATGCACAGCAAGCAAATTTCAAAAGATAGTACGTGTTAGTAGGTACCATAATACGCGCAATTGAGATACCTTTCCAACGGTGGGGTCGAATTAAAAATATCTCTATATTTAGTGAAATTATTATCCTAAATTTCGGCGCGATTTCGGTCAGCATTTTTAGGCCGATTGTCGGGTTTAGTAACATAGGTTCCACGGGTGTATTTGAATAGATATAACATGTTATTTGATATTAGTATACGCACAATTGAAAGACCTTCACGGGGTTGGGTTCAAATTAAAATTATCGCTATATTTAGTGGAAATATCCAAAATTTCGACGCGATTTTGGTCAGCATTTTCAGGCCGATTGTAGGGTTTCGTAACATAGGTCCCACGTGTATATTTGAATAAATATAACATGTTATTTGATATTGGTATACGTGAAATTGCAAGGCCTTCAAGGGGGTGGGTTCAAATTAAAAATATCTATGTATTACGTGAAAATATCAACTTAAATATCGACGCGATTTTGGTCAGTTTTGGGAAGCAAAATACGGGTTTAGTCAGACAGATCCCACCAGCGCATTTAAAGAACTACCATGTGGTAGTTGGTATTAATATACGCGTAATTGAACGACCTACACTGGGGTGGGTTGCAATTAAATATCTATATATATCTGGCGAAAATATTGAAAAAAATGTACGCGCGATTTTGGTCAAAATCGTGGTTTTTGTCGTCAAGCATGCTTTGCGTATGTCGGGGGGTGCCCGACATTACTGCTTCCCGGCTTTACGTGAAATGAAATACCCTAAATATAGTGCATTTAAAAACTGTAATACGGGCGTATTAAGAAAGATACAAATTTAAGTAGGGGATCAGAATACGCGCAATTGAAAGATCTTTTTGTGGGTGGTTTCCGATTGGAAATATCTCTATTTTTAATATAACTCGGATATTATTATTATAACCGTACTGATTTTTGACTTAAACAAAAAAGTATTTAAATAGATACGATGTGCTAGTTGATATTATTATACGCGCTATTGAGACACCTACACAAGGGTGTGTTGGATTCAAAAATATATACATATTTAGTGAAAATATTGACAAAAAATACAGTGGCTATTTTTGTCATATATGTGAAGCCCGCTGTTGGGCTTAGTCAGATAGTCCTCATAGGAGTATTTCAATAGATAGGATGTGTTAGTTTGTGTCACTATACGCGCAATGTAAAGACCTTCCCGTGGGTGGGTTACGATATTAAATCTAAATACATTTAGTGACAATATTGTCAAAAAAGCAGTGAAAGAATTCCTCCGCTATATGAATGTCGGAAATGTCGGGAAAAGTCGACATTTCCGAGATTGCGTGAAGCCCGGTTCCTTGTGACTATTATAGTAAGGGGTTCTTTCAAGCGATTGAATGATACGTAGGTAATATTACTATTTCAATAATATCATAGCAGTGCAGGTTTTGGACTTAGAATATTTTCAAGCGATGACATGATAAATACCTAATATTACTATAATAGACGTGCAGGTTTTGGACTTTGAAAATTTTCAAGCGATTGAAAGATATGTAGGTAATATTACCATTTCAATAATATCATAGCCGTGGAGGTTTTTGTCTTAGAATATTTTCAAGCGATGACATGATAGATATCTAATGTTACTAGTATAGGCGTGCTGATTTGGGACTTTGAAAATTTTCAAGCGAGTCAATGATATCTAGGTAATATAACTCGGATATTAGTATTATAACCGTGCTGATTTTTGATTTAAACAAAAAAGTATTTTGAATAGATACGATGTGCTAGTTGGTATTATTATACGCGCAATTGAGACACCTACACCAGGGTGTGTTGGATTCAAAAATATATACATATTTAGTGAAAATATTGACAAAAAATACAGTGGCGATTTTGGTCATATATGTGAAGCCCGCTGTCGGGCTTAGTCAGATAGTCCTCATAGGAGTATTTCAATAGATAGGATGTGTTAGTTGGTGTCATTATACGCGCAATGTAAAGACCTTCCCGTGGGTGGGTTGCGATATTCAATCTAAATACATTTAGTGACAATATTGTCAAAAAAGAAGTGAAAGAATTGCTCCGCTATATGAATGTCGGAAATGTCGGGAAAAGTCGACATTTCCGAGATTGCGTGAAGCCCGGTTCCTTGTGACTATTATAGTAAGGGGTTCTTTCAAGCGATTGAATGATACGTAGGTAATATTACTATTTCAATAATATCATAGCAGTGCTGGTTTTTGACTTGGAATATTTTCAAGCGATGACATGATAAATACCTAATATTACTATAATAGCCGTGCAGGTTTTGGACTTTGAAAATTTTCAAGCGATTGAAAGATATGTAGGTAATATTACCATTTCAATAATATCATAGCCGTGGAGGTTTTTGTCTTAGAATATTTTCAAGCGATGACATGATATATATCTAATGTTACTAGTATAGCCGTGCTGATTTGGGACTTTGAAAATTTTCAAGCGAGTCAATGATATCTAGGTAATATAACTCGGATATTAGTATTATAACCATGCTGATTTTTGACTTAAACAAAAAAGTATTTAAATAGATATGATGTGCTAGTTGGTATTATTATACGCGCAATTGAGACACCTACACCAGGGTGTGTTGGATTCAAAAATATATACATATTTAGTGAAAATATTGACAAAAAATACAGTGGCGATTTTGGTCATATATGTGAAGCCCGCTGTCGGGCTTAGTCAGATAGTCCTCATAGGAGTATTTCAATAGATAGGATGTGTTAGTTGGTGTATATACGCGCAATGTAAAGACCTTCCCGTGGGTGGGTTGCGATATTAAATCTAAATACATTTAGTGACAATATTGTCAAAAAAGCAGTGAAAGAATTGCTCCGCTATATGAATGTCGGAAATGTCGGGAAAAGTCGACATTTCCGGGATTGCGTGAAGCCCGGTTCCTTGTGACTATTATAGTAAGGGGTTCTTTCAAGCGATTGAATGATACGTAGGTAATATTACTATTTCAATAATATCATAGCAGTGCAGGTTTTGGACTTAGAATATTTTCAAGCGATGACATGATAGATACCTAATATTACTATAATAGCCGTGCAGGTTTTGGACTTTGAAATCCTCGCACATGACCAGATTGGTCGCACGCGAGTTTAATCCAAATAAGTAAGTAGGACTTTGAAAATTTTCAAGCGATTGAAAGATATGTAGGTAATATTACTATTTCAATAATATCATAGCAGTGCAGGTTTTGGACTTAGAATATTTTCAAGCGATGACATGATAAATACCTAATATTACTATAATAGACGTGCAGGTTTTGGACTTTGAAAATTTTCAAGCGATTGAAAGATATGTAGGTAATATTACCATTTCAATAATATCATAGCCGTGGAGGTTTTTGTTTTAGAATATTTTCAAGCGATGACATGATAGATATCTAATGTTACTAGTATAGCCGTGCTGATTTGGGACTTTGAAAATTTTCAAGCGAGTCAATGATATCTAGGTAATATAACTCGGATATTAGTATTATAACCGTGCTGATTTTTGACTTGAACAAAAAAGTATTTAAATAGATACGATGTGCTAGTTGGTATTATTATACGCGCAATTGAGACACCTACACCAGGGTGTGTTGGAATCAAAAATATATACATATTTAGTGAAAATATTGACAAAAAATACAGTGGCGATTTTGGTCATATGTGTGAAGCCCGCTGTCGGGCTTAGTCAGATAGTCCTCATAGGAGTATTTCAATAGATAGGATGTGTTAGTTGGTGTCATTATACGCGCAATGTAAAGACCTTCCCGTGGGTGGGTTGCAATATTAAATCTAAATACATTTAGTGACAATATTGTCAAAAAAGCAGTGAAAGAATTGCTCCGCTATATGAATGTCGGGAAAAGTCGACATTTCCGGGATTGCGTGAAGCCCGGTTCCTTGTGACTATTATAGTAAGGGGTTCTTTCAAGCGATTGAATGATACGTAGGTAATATTACTATTTCAATAATATCATAGCAGTGCAGGTTTTGGACTTAGAATATTTTCAAGCGATGACATGATAAATACCTAATATTACTATAATAGACGTGCAGGTTTTGGACTTTGAAAATTTTCAAGCGATTGAAAGATATGTAGGTAATATTACCATTTCAATAATATCATAGCCGTGGAGCTTTTTGTCTTAGAATATTTTCAAGCGATGACATGATAGATATCTAATGTTACTAGTATAGGCGTGCTGATTTGGGACTTTGAAAATTTTCAAGCGAGTCAATGATATCTAGGTAATATAACTCGGATATTAGTATTATAACCGTGCTGATTTTTGATTTAAACAAAAAAGTATTTTGAATAGATACGATGTGCTAGTTGGTATTATTATACGCGCAATTGAGACACCTACACCAGGGTGTGTTGGATTCAAAAATATATACATATTTAGTGAAAATATTGACAAAAAATACAGTGGCGATTTTGGTCATATATGTGAAGCCCGCTGTCGGGCTTAGTCAGATAGTCCTCATAGGAGTATTTCAATAGATAGGATGTGTTAGTTGGTGTCATTATACGCGCAATGTAAAGACCTTCCCGTGGGTGGGTTGCGATATTCAATCTAAATACATTTAGTGACAATATTGTCAAAAAAGAAGTGAAAGAATTGCTCCGCTATATGAATGTCGGAAATGTCGGGAAAAGTCGACATTTCCGAGATTGCGTGAAGCCCGGTTCCTTGTGACTATTATAGTAAGGGGTTCTTTCAAGCGATTGAATGATACGTAGGTAATATTACTATTTCAATAATATCATAGCAGTGCTGGTTTTTGACTTGGAATATTTTCAAGCGATGACATGATAAATACCTAATATTACTATAATAGCCGTGCAGGTTTTGGACTTTGAAAATTTTCAAGCGATTGAAAGATATGTAGGTAATATTACCATTTCAATAATATCATAGCCGTGGAGGTTTTTGTCTTAGAATATTTTCAAGCGATGACATGATATATATCTAATGTTACTAGTATAGCCGTGCTGATTTGGGACTTTGAAAATTTTCAAGCGAGTCAATGATATCTAGGTAATATAACTCGGATATTAGTATTATAACCATGCTGATTTTTGACTTAAACAAAAAAGTATTTAAATAGATATGATGTGCTAGTTGGTATTATTATACGCGCAATTGAGACACCTACACCAGGGTGTGTTGGATTCAAAAATATATACATATTTAGTGAAAATATTGACAAAAAATACAGTGGCGATTTTGGTCATATATGTGAAGCCCGCTGTCGGGCTTAGTCAGATAGTCCTCATAGGAGTATTTCAATAGATAGGATGTGTTAGTTGGTGTATATACGCGCAATGTAAAGACCTTCCCGTGGGTGGGTTGCGATATTAAATCTAAATACATTTAGTGACAATATTGTCAAAAAAGCAGTGAAAGAATTGCTCCGCTATATGAATGTCGGAAATGTCGGGAAAAGTCGACATTTCCGAGATTGCGTGAAGCCCGGTTCCTTGTGACTATTATAGTAAGGGGTTCTTTCAAGCGATTGAATGATACGTAGGTAATATTACTATTTCAATAATATCATAGCAGTGCAGGTTTTGGACTTAGAATATTTTCAAGCGATGACATGATAGATACCTAATATTACTATAATAGCCGTGCAGGTTTTGGACTTTGAAATCCTCGCACATGACCAGATTGGTCGCACGCGAGTTTAATCCAAATAAGTAAGTAGGACTTTGAAAATTTTCAAGCGATTGAAAGATATGTAGGTAATATTACTATTTCAATAATATCATAGCAGTGCAGGTTTTGGACTTAGAATATTTTCAAGCGATGACATGATAAATACCTAATATTACTATAATAGACGTGCAGGTTTTGGACTTTGAAAATTTTCAAGCGATTGAAAGATATGTAGGTAATATTACCATTTCAATAATATCATAGCCGTGGAGGTTTTTGTTTTAGAATATTTTCAAGCGATGACATGATAGATATCTAATGTTACTAGTATAGCCGTGCTGATTTGGGACTTTGAAAATTTTCAAGCGAGTCAATGATATCTAGGTAATATAACTCGGATATTAGTATTATAACCGTGCTGATTTTTGACTTGAACAAAAAAGTATTTAAATAGATATGATGTGCTAGTTGGTATTATTATACGCGCAATTGAGACACCTACACCAGGGTGTGTTGGATTCAAAAATATATACATATTTAGTGAAAATATTGACAAAAAATACAGTGGCGATTTTGGTCATATATGTGAAGCCCGCTGTCGGGCTTAGTCAGATAGTCCTCATAGGAGTATTTCAATAGATAGGATGTGTTAGTTGGTGTCTATACGCGCAATGTAAAGACCTTCCCGTGGGTGGGTTGCGATATTCAATCTAAATACATTTAGTGACAATATTGTCAAAAAAGAAGTGAAAGAATTGCTCCGCTATATGAATGTCGGAAATGTCGGGAAAAGTCGACATTTCCGAGATTGCGTGAAGCCCGGTTCCTTGTGACTATTATAGTAAGGGGTTCTTTCAAGCGATTGAATGATACGTATGTAATATTACTATTTCAATAATATCATAGCAGTGCAGGTTTTGGACTTAGAATATTTTCAAGCGATGACATGATAAATATCTAATATTACTATAATAGACGTGCAGGTTTTGGACTTTGAAAATTTTCAAGCGATTGAAAGATATGTAGGTAATATTACCATTTCAATAATATCATAGCCGTGATGGTTTTTGTCTTAGAATATTTTCAAGCGATGACATGATAGATATCTAATGTTACTAGTATAGGCGTGCTGATCTGGGACTTTGAAAATTTTCAAGCGAGTCAATGATATCTAGGTAATATAACTCGGATATTAGTATTATAACCGTGCTGATTTTTGACTTGAACAAAAAAGTATTTAAATAGATACGATGTGCTAGTTGGTATTATTATACGCGCAATTGAGACACCTACACCAGGGTGTGTTGGAATCAAAAATATATACATATTTAGTGAAAATATTGACAAAAAATACAGTGGCGATTTTGGTCATATGTGTGAAGCCCGCTGTCGGGCTTAGTCAGATAGTCCTCATAGGAGTATTTCAATAGATAGGATGTGTTAGTTGGTGTCATTATACGCGCAATGTAAAGACCTTCCCGTGGGTGGGTTGCAATATTAAATCTAAATACATTTAGTGACAATATTGTCAAAAAAGCAGTGAAAGAATTGCTCCGCTATATGAATGTCGGGAAAAGTCGACATTTCCGGGATTGCGTGAAGCCCGGTTCCTTGTGACTATTATAGTAAGGGGTTCTTTCAAGCGATTGAATGATACGTAGGTAATATTACTATTTCAATAATATCATAGCAGTGCAGGTTTTGGACTTAGAATATTTTCAAGCGATGACATGATAGATACCTAATATTACTATAATAGCCGTGCAGGTTTTGGACTTTGAAATCCTCGCACATGACCAGATTGGTCGCACGCGAGTTTAATCCAAATAAGTAAGTAGGACTTTGAAAATTTTCAAGCGATTGAAAGATATGTAGGTAATATTACTATTTCAATAATATCATAGCAGTGCAGGTTTTGGACTTAGAATATTTTCAAGCGATGACATGATAAATACCTAATATTACTATAATAGACGTGCAGGTTTTGGACTTTGAAAATTTTCAAGCGATTGAAAGATATGTAGGTAATATTACCATTTCAATAATATCATAGCCGTGGAGGTTTTTGTCTTAGAATATTTTCAAGCGATGACATGATAGATATCTAATGTTACTAGTATAGGCGTGCTGATTTGGGACTTTGAAAATTTTCAAGCGAGTCAATGATATCTAGGTAATATAACTCGGATATTAGTATTATAACCGTGCTGATTTTTGACTTAAACAAAAAAGTATTTAAATAGATACGATGTGCTAGTTGGTATTATTATACGCGCAATTGAGACACCTACACCAGGGTGTGTTGGAATCAAAAATATATACATATTTAGTGAAAATATTGACAAAAAATACAGTAGCGATTTTGGTCATATGTGTGAAGCCCGCTGTCGGGCTTAGTCAGATAGTCCTCATAGGAGTATTTCAATAGATAGGATGTGTTAGTTGGTGTCATTATACGCGCAATGTAAAGACCTTCCCGTGGGTGGGTTGCAATATTAAATCTAAATACATTTAGTGACAATATTGTCAAAAAAGCAGTGAAAGAATTGCTCCGCTATATGAATGTCGGGAAAAGTCGACATTTCCGGGATTGCGTGAAGCCCGGTTCCTTGTGACTATTATAGTAAGGGGTTCTTTCAAGCGATTGAATGATACGTAGGTAATATTACTATTTCAATAATATCATAGCAGTGCAGGTTTTGGACTTAGAATATTTTCAAGCGATGACATGATAGATACCTATTATTACTATAATAGCCGTGCAGGTTTTGGACTTTGAAATCCTCGCACATGACCAGATTGGTCGCACGCGAGTTTAATCCAAATAAGTAAGTAGGACTTTGAAAATTTTCAAGCGATTGAAAGATATGTAGGTAATATTACTATTTCAATAATATCATAGCAGTGCAGGTTTTGGACTTAGAATATTTTCAAGCGATGACATGATAAATACCTAATATTACTATAATAGACGTGCAGGTTTTGGACTTTGAAAATTTTCAAGCGATTGAAAGATATGTAGGTAATATTACCATTTCAATAATATCATAGCCGTGGAGGTTTTTGTCTTAGAATATTTTCAAGCGATGACATGATAGATATCTAATGTTACTAGTATAGGCGTGCTGATTTGGGACTTTGAAAATTTTCAAGCGAGTCAATGATATCTAGGTAATATAACTCGGATATTAGTATTATAACCGTGCTGATTTTTGACTTAAACAAAAAAGTATTTAAATAGATATGATGTGCTAGTTGGTATTATTATACGCGCAATTGAGACACCTACACCAGGGTGTGTTGGATTCAAAAATATATACATATATAGTGAAAATATTGACAAAAAATACAGTGGCAATTTTGGTCATATATGTGAAGCCCGCTGTCGGGCTTAGTCAGATAGTCCTCATAGGAGTATTTCAATAGATAGGATGTGTTAGTTGGTGTCTATACGCGCAATGTAAAGACCTTCCCGTGGGTGGGTTGCGATATTAAATCTAAATACATTTAGTGACAATATTGTCAAAAAAGCAGTGAAAGAATTGCTCCGCTATATGAATGTCGGAAATGTCGGGAAAAGTCGACATTTCCGAGATTGCGTGAAGCCCGGTTCCTTGTGACTATTATAGTAAGGGGTTTTACCTGGTCAAGGGGAGGTAGCATATTATTAGTTCTACCTGGAATAATTTCACCGCTTATCGGTACCGAACTACCTGTATTGTACTACCTGTAATGTCAATATCATACAGCTAAGTAGGTACTTGTCAAGGAAGGTAACATGCCATTAGATTTGGACTTAGAAAATTTTCAAGCGATTGAATGATACCTAGGTAATATTACTATTTCAATAATATCAAAGCCGTGCAGGTTTTGGACTTAGAATATTTTCAAGCGATGACATGATAGATACCTAATATTACTATAATAGCCGTGCAGGTTTTGGACTTTGAAATCCTCGCACATGACCAGATTGGTCGCACGCGAGTTTAATCCAAATAAGTAAGTAGGACTTTGAAAATTTTCAAGCGATTGAAAGATATGTAGGTAATATTACTATTTCAATAATATCATAGCCGTGGAGGTTTTTGACTTAGAATATTTATAAGCGATGACATGATAGATATTTAATGTTACTAGTATAGCCGTGCTGATTTGGGACTTTGGAAATTTTCAAGCGAGTCAATGATATCTAGGTAATATAACTCGGATATTAGTATTATAACCGTGCTGATTTTTGACTTAAAGAAAAAAGTATTTTGAATAGATACGATGTGCTAGTTGGTATTATTATACGCGCAATTGAGACACCTACACCAGGGTGTGTTGGATTCAAAAATATATACATATTTAGTGAAAATATTGACAAAAAATACAGTGGCGATTTTGGTCATATATGTGAAGCCCGCTGTCGGGCTTAGTCAGATAGTCCTCATAGGAGTATTTCAATAGATAGGATGTGTTAGTTGGTGTCATTATACGCGCAATGTAAAGACCTTCCCGTGGGTGGGTTGCGATATTAAATCTAAATACATTTAGTGACAATATTGTCAAAAAAGCAGTGAAAGAATTGCTCCGCTATATGAATGTCGGGAAAAGTCGACATTTCCGAGATTGCGTGAAGCCCGGTTCCTTGTGACTATTATAGTAAGGGGTTCTTTCAAGCGATTGAATGATACGTAGGTAATATTACTATTTCAATAATATCATAGCAGTGCACGCCTATACTAGTAACATTAGCGATGACATGATAAATACCTAATATTACTATAATAGCCGTGCAGGTTTTGGACTTTGAAAATTTTCAAGCGATTGAAAGATATGTAGGTAATATTACTGACTTTATTTTTAAAACTTTCAGCATTTATTTGAAAACCACAAACTGTGAATTTGACGAGAGTGAACAGAAAGAATTTTGACGCACTGCATTTGCATTAAATCAACTGCTTGTAAAAATGTATAGAATATTCAGTTACAAATAGCTAAGTTACTAAGAAAACTTCTGTACTTACGTGCACCAGTAAAAATAAAATATCCGTACACGGGTATACACAAATAATATCCAACGAAATTAACTTGCAATTATCACCTGCACACTTATTAAAACAAACATCATTACATCGAAAACGAACCCATTGATTAAAGAGCAACCACATCCTGAGTATTTTGTCATTCCGTTTTGAGTACAAGGAGTACATGTGTATGCTCCATCGTTCTTTTCATTTTTAGTTTTACCGGCAATAGACTAGAAGAGCTTATGGGATGGCCTGTTGTCTGTCGTTTGTTGCCCCGTGTACATCTATCCATTAGCACAAGCTTGTTATTGCCACTCTTTCTAAACTACTTGGAGGATTGCCATGAAACTTTAAACACATTTTCATCCCATGGTCTAGTTGATCATAAACGAAAGTGGTGCTACTGGTACATCCAATATGGCCACCATGCCTGCCATCTTGAAAATCTTATTATCTCTACTCGTCATATTAGAATGGGATTTTCACTAAAAGTCTTTTTATTTTACGTCTGGTTGGTCCTAAATGAAAATAGTGCCGATTTGGTGTCTAATATGGCCACCACGACAACCATCGTGAAAATATTGCTTTTTTTTCTATTCTCCATGTTGTCTTCACCAGAAGACTTATAATGATGTCAAATTGGTCCTAAGTGAAAATGGTTCCTCTCAGACATCCAGTATGACTGTCACATAGACGATTTCAACACTCAGCAGTTAAAACAAAGAAATGGTCCTAGTTTGAATTGCTGTAAATTCTTTCCGGTAAGTAGAGCGTTATACCTCTCCAGGGACTCTTGTTTGTATACGTGTCTTCCATCAGTTCTTTCATCTTGCGTGTATTTTATCCGTCTTCCTGTTCCCTCCATTTTTTTTTTTTTTTTTTTTTTTTTTAGCAACGTTGCCCTCTTTCATTGTTCCGTTGCTTAGATTTAAGTTATACCCAACATGATCAATATAATCCTAAAATTTTGTGTCAAAATCTTCGTTGAGATTACTTGTTTGTTGAAACAAGTCAATATTTCTACATCTTATGGTACATACTAAACGTACGTAACATTAATACATATGTTTCCGGCAAGTAGGTCAATGACAGTGTGAGAATCAGACAAAACAGCCCATATTTCGCGCCAAAAGATCAGCTGATCTGTGTAATGGATAATATTTTATAACATTTGTTCACAGAAACAAAAAGTGATGGGTGGAGCTTAAGGATTTCAGTGACACATAATACAAGCCGTGCAGAGAAAAGGTACGCGAATTATCTGGATAATGCTTGTGTCTTCTTTTCAATATATGATATAATAATAATAATAATAATAATAATAATAATAATAATAATAATAATAGTGTTTATTTGTAATACAGACCAATGGCCCATGATACATATCCATACGTCATTCGATACAAAAAGGTGTTTTAGTGTGTAACAGAACATCGTATCAATTGGAAGTGTTATACATGCAATTAATCATTCTTGTATTTTTTTTCTAATTGGGTGAAATACAAATATAATATACACAGTAATCACACAAAATAAATTAAAGAAAACACTGAAGCCTGCATGGAGCAAAGATAGTTTTTGTGATATTGATCTAGAGTCTATATAGCAGGAGTTGATGATAAACGGCTTCTCTAATCTTTAAGGCTTGTATACTAAACATTACTAAATTAGTCACCAGAATTTTTCTAGTATCATTTTGTATAAAAGTCCAAAAATTTCTAAAGTTGGATTTTTTTATACAAAGGTGGGAAAATATTTTCTTCGTAATTCTCCATATAGAAGACAAACAATAATAAAATAAAATTCATTTTCGATATTAACATTACAAATCTGACACCATCTTTCTCCATAACAAATATTTTCATATCCTCTTAACAATTTTAGATATCTTTGACAAGTGAATTCTATTCTCAATGACCTATAGAAACGCAGTATTTCCATTGATTTAATCTCATCCTGGAGTTTTTGCCTAAAAATATCAACATCTCTGACAAAACATTCTAAGAAACGTATTTTCATCATTTACTACGCCAAACATTTTCCAACTCCATACGTAAATAGAAGCTTTTTATCATTGTTAGATCAGCAATCACAATTTTCTCCCCATCTTAGTTGTAAATTGTAACATTGTTAGGATATCTGTCTTCTGGCATTTTTAGAATTCTAAGCCAACATTTCAAAATACGTGTGTATCTTATATTCTGCATACTAATTCTTCCTAATTCAGTATATACGAATGCATCTGGAGAAGACTTAGATATACCAGGAATATATTTGCAAAATGACAAATGAACTTTTTTAATATCATTGGCATCATAAAACCCGCAAACCTCAGCCCCATAGTTAAAAATGGAAGTTATCTTCGAGTTAAACAGACGAAGCAATCCAGTTACAGGTATTTTGCCAAATTTTGAAAGACTTTGCTTCAAAATATGCATAACTTTCAATGCTTGCAAAGATAAAGTTTTCTGGCAAATATACCAGGAGTTTTTTTTTAAAGAAAATATGCATCCTAGATACTTGTAATATTATTCAATCTTGACCGTTTTCAGAATTATTTAATTTTTCCAGTTCTGTTACAGGAAAATGAAAATATTCAAATAGTTCATGATACTCTGGATAGAATAATCACTGAAGAGGAGGTTCGCCTAGCACTGAGTAAAATGAAGCATGACAAAGCTGGGGGATAGACGCTTTATCTAGCGATTATATATATATATATATATATATATATATATATATATATATATATATATATATATATATATATATATATATATATATATATATATGTGTGTGTGTGTGTGTGTGTGTGTGTGTGTGTGTGACGCACAAGTAGGTAGCTGCACAATGTAGACACTCTAATGTATGTTTTGTTTTTTTTCTTCCGAAAATGTGATTTTTCAAGCGAAGCTGTCTTATTGCTATGGCGGATCAAAAGTGAATCGCAATTCTTGCTCGAACGATTATACAGTCTCTTTATTTTACATGACCTTGGAAACCGTTGTTATACAGGAATAACCCACCAAGAAGTTTACATCCTCCAACATATCCATATGTGTCCAGCATTAAAAAACTTATTTTGCTCTGTAAAAAAATCGTAGGTGCTAAATTTACACTTGAAAATCGCAAATTCCAAAAAACATAGTCGTTTCTACAGTGAGATAAGTAGTAACTGATCCATGAACTACTGATTGATCAGTTTAATTCTTGGACTAAGACTGACCCATGCACTACTGATTGATCAGTTTAATTTTTGGACTAAGACTGACCCATGCACTACTGATTGATCAGTTTAATTCTTGGACTAAGACTGACCCATGCACTACTGATTGATCAGTTTAATACTTGGTCAAAGACAATTTATGGAAATATCATTTTCACTGTATTGCTCTTCCTAAAATGACCAGAGAAGCAACCTCCCCAGGTATTATTTGCCGTTAATACTTTCCTCTTTTTCTTCTTCTTTGTTTCCATCCATCATTCATCCTTCTGTTGTTAGCCCGAAATGATATTGAAGGGCGGCAATAACGCGACTTCAGTTTCAACCTAAGAGTAGCTTCTTGCAATTTACTCTGTTCTGAATATATGTGTTGTGAGTAAATGTATTATTAAATATACTATAATTTGATGAAATCATGAAACGTAATCAGATGAAATTACGTTGCGAGGGCAGGAATGAGAAATTGAAGAGTATATGAAGGAAAGAACAAATGAAGAACAAGTAGACAATGAAATGTGAACGAAGATCTAAAGCAGAAGAAATTAACAGGAATGAAAGAATGACGAATGAAGAAAGAGAGAGGAAGGAAACAAATATGAAAGAAAAGAAGAAAGATGAATTTCCTGTTTTGCATTTGTCTTTATTCTCTAACACCACCCAAACGGAGACGTATACGAGATTTTTGTGAGAAATCTCATGGCAGTTGAACACCATTATATGTCTGACACCATCTCTGACCCCAATTCCAATATGTTAATAAGGGCTAAATGATCTAAGCTTCGACCTTTCGTCCTGATCCCTATGCTCCAGCACCTTGCATGGACTTATTCCTTAGGATTATTCTATCTCAACGCAGGCCAGTGGTTTGTGACCGAAAGGCTTCGGATTACCGACCGGACCTTCTCCAAGGGTCACACTTTGTATCTAAAGCATATGCCCTTGATCCTTTCGGCTCCGACCTATTGGGCCTACTCGTCGGGTCACACTATCAAAGCTCATGCCAATCTTCCGCAACCTCAACTAGGCGCCAGAACCATAACCGGACCTACACACGAGATCACTTCTTTTCAAGTAGGAAATGGTTATCTGACACCAAATATTTTATACATGTTAACAAAATAAATAAATTTGTATATTTCCCAAAAACAGTATTAGAAGTATTTCTTTGAGTACAAATTTACTTAATATTTACATATGACTTACTTTATCACCATACAATTTACATCTTCGCATAGCTGAACTTCTTGTGCATAAATTAAATTCACATCTATTAAAAATTTAATTTTGAATGTAAAACCTCGCATTGATAAATACAACATTTCTAAGCTGTATTTCAAATACTCAATGACCTCAAATTCAACATTCAATTATCAACCATTTTAAGATAATACAAACCTTTATATCTATGGTTTCGTACTTTGCCAATTCAGGCCGAACTTTGATTTTTTTTTACCGTACATTGATTAGTAAAGAAAAGAATTTCCAACATTTTCTTCACTGGTCATTCTGGTAATTTTAAATATACCAGGTATATTTTAGGTATTGTTAAAAAAAAAAGAAAAAAAAGAAAAGAAGTTTAATTTCTTTCATTTTGGTGTATGATTGATGGGTGTAATTTGTGTTATAGAGTACACAGCTTGACCTTACTTCAGATCTGCATCTCTCAAAAGACTATTAGCTCCGCTTGGTCATTTTCACTTCCTGGACTTCAGAGGTACATTGGAAAAAGAATTGCAGATATTTTTTTTAACTTTTTCATAGTTTATAATTTATTAATTGTATTTTCAGAAGTTTGTAATGTCTACTCTAATTCCAAATGGTGTGCGTAGCAAGGGAACACATCAAGCTGAGAACCAGACTACTTATTACTATTAGCTGCTGACTAAATTGGAAAGACAGTATCATTGGCCGGTAACTAGTAATATCTCTATCCCCCCGAGTCGTTAGTCATTCGCTCATTTGAAACTTTCAGTTGCTTTGATCATGTGACTCGACTTGAGCGTAACTGGATTTTGTCAACCGAAACTTTCGGGGCTCCGGGTGGCCGAGTGGTCTACAGCGCTCGCCTTTACAGGTCACTGACATCTCACCTCTGTCTGCGTGCGGTCGAGTCTCAGCTCGACCAACGTGGGTGTGTACGAAAGCTTGCCAGTAGCTTCCCGTATATACTGTCCCCCATGTATCATGTGCTGAAAAACTGAAAAAAGCTAAACCCCACAAAACAAACACCAAACCAATTATATCATCATCATTAAGAATCCAAAGTACGGGTAACTGTCAGTAATACATAGAAAATACAGTAACTCTAAACATCATTGTTAAAAATAAAACCACAGCTATTTGTGTGAAATGTCCCCCATGTATCATGTGCTGAAAAACTGAAAAAAGCTAAACCCCACAAAACAAACACCAAACCAATTATATCATCATCATTAAGAATCCAAAGTACGGATAACTGTCAGTAATAGATAGAAAATACAGTAACTCTAAACATCATTGTCAAAAATAAAACCACAGCTATTTGTGTGAAATGTCTTCCTAAGTACGAGTGATAGAAAGAACAATAAATCTAAACATTACGTTACGATGAGCATGATTAACGTCATAAACATCCAACGTCATGACGTTGCTAAAGGCTACGTCCCTGGTTACCCCTACACATTTAATATGTGTCATTCACAGCGAACAAACGTATCTTTTTTAGCTCTGCTAATTATTGCCAATATTATTGAACATACTTCACAAATGGATACAATTCTGGTACCGAATATTGCACCAGGTTGCCGGGAGAGAATTGTGTAAGTTTTATGATTTTTTTTTCAATTCCTACTGAAAATATTCAGAATGAACAATTGTCGTATATAAACTAAAATAATCAGATAGGAGCGATGAGTGGAAGTGACGACATAACGATGGCAAAGGTATGTATCCATGTATGTGACACGTCAGCACACTACTGGCTATATAGTGATGATTAAAACTTATGTTCGAAAAAGGCAAAGATAAAGAATTGCATCATAGATTTAGGAAGATAACCTCTTCCAAATAAATGTAAACATGTAGGCAATGTTAGCGCGTAATCAGGATAAAATGCAAATAGATCAAGATGTTTACATTCTTTAAAAGGTATTTAAAATAAAAGATAAATGTCCAAGTCATAGAATCCTTCAAACACATGGTGTTGGTAACGTTGTTAAGCCAGCTGTAGAAACTTCAATCACACCCCTCTCTGCATTAATTTAAATTCAGTAAATTACAACGTAATAATAGGAGGACATAAAAGCTCCAAAATACTGCTGACCTAGGAGGAAGAAAGCAAGTGATGGCTAGTCAACAACAGTTGTACAAAAATTAAATATCATCAGTGCTATGATGCTTTCTGTCAAAATTGGTCAAACTCTCTTGAGCGGTTTTTAAGAAGAAGAATTTTTAATGTTTCTCTGTTTGTTTGTTTTTTATGTGGCGGTTATGGCGAAGAGGTCGTTGAATTTTTTTTCTTTTTCGTAACACGGGCTTTTCTTTCTTTTTTTTTGGGGTTTTTTGGGGTTTTTTTGTAACAGCGGCCATGTTTTAAGGCGGACCGACATCTTTTGAATAAAATTCCAAGGATACTCACGCTATGATTCTTTCTGTCAAATTTGATCACATGCTTGTGGAGCGGAGTTTGAGAAGAATTCGTGTAAAGGGTTTTAACTATTTTTAGTAACGGCCGACATATTTGACGGCGGATCGGCATAATTTCTACAATTTCGATTTTGCCTTTGATGTCAGGATGCTTTGTACCGAATTAGTCCTGTAGATTTGGAGAAGTTTAAAATATAAATTGTTGAAGAACGTACTATGCACGACGGACGCAGGGTTATACCAAAAACTCATTTAGTTGAAATTTCTTTAGGAGTACAAGGTTTTGTTTGTAGCTCAAGTCAATTACAGTCTTATGGTCTACAGAGGTACTGACTGCATTCAGGTGTTTAATACCTCGTTGGGTAGGATCGCAACAATAATGTACGACGAATTAAGGCCGAAAAAAGCAAAACCTGGGGTGTTCGCAGCGGATGACGAAAACATTTGAACTCTGCAAATACATGACATATGTGAGAGAAAGATATTTAAAAACAAAATTAGAGGCCATCATTATTTAACAGGCAAGTACAGAGGGGCTGCTTATGACGAATTCAAATTTGAATTTCGGATACCAAACATATACCCCACTATTCATTCACAACTTGTCCGGTCACAATAAAAAGAACGATTGATTGTTGATAGCTTTCGCTTTATGTGCCAATCTCGAGATCAGTTGGCCAAGAATTTAAAGATCAAGAATTAATTGTATTCTTTTAAACACATCCAATTGGTCATTAGGTTTAGTAAATGTAAAATAGAAGTTTAATTATGATTTGAAATAGCGACTGCCTACCCTACGAAGAGAGCGCATCAGACTTTCAGCGACATGAAATAGCGACCGCCTACCTCGAGAGGAAAACGCAGCCGAGTTTCAGCATAGACTAGTAAAGATACCGTACTTAGCGTGACGTCATTGGTGCCACTCTTCATCTCAACCGCTTATAATGTCTCCTAATCTCAACTTACTTGCAGGACATCAGTTGCAAATAGAAGACAACACTTGTATATGCTTTAGAGTCTGGACACTCATTTTGTCCTTCCCGTTGACTACTGTTGTTATTATTTCCTTTTAAATTTCTTCTACTAAACACATTGTTTCAAATATACCGATCTGTAACTTAACATGAAAAACATGTCTATGCTCCATACCGATGGTCATTTTAAGCGATTGTCTGACAATCTTTTGTTTGTCTTTTGGAACCAATGACGTTACACATGTTCGGCGTGCCGGAATTTAACGTAAACTCCCGATTCAGCCGTGTGTAAAGCGTTGTGTACAAATATAGTTTATCAGCTCTATCATTCGATGACTGACACCATATAAAATATAATATTTACAGCTTAAGGAGCTCATATAAAATAGGTTGTATATACACTGAACATGATCTTTAAACAATAACAAGTTCGTTGTGATAGTGAAAATAGCTTCAAAGTATGAAACCTACATATCTGAAAAAGGACATCTACCCATAAGAATATATGGATTGTTTCGAAAGATTCGATGAAACATCATATGCCTGATTTGTCGTCATACTTTAATATGAACATACACGGATATCTACATGACTAAAAAGAAATATACTTTGATGTTGTGCGACATCATCTAAAAGTCTTAATTACAGGTTATTTAAAACTAGTTCTGAGTTAGACAAGGTATATTTGTAATTGTCAAAAATATATATCCAAGATCTGATTAAGTTTAGAACTGTAAATCATAAGTTTCCTGTTGAAACTGGTAGATGGGCTATTGTTCCATATAACGAAATATATTGTACACTCTGTCAGTCGCAAGAAATAGGTGACGAATTTTATTATCTTTTATCTTGTTCTTATTTTCATGATGAAAGACAAAACTGTATAACTCATTATTACATTACAGGTAGCTTACGACTCTTCAAAAACATTTTCTGGTTCTTAGATTGTGTTTTCCGAATTTTGTAATCCCTGTTATGCATTATGTTATGATATCACAAGCTATATTCATGTTCATTTTCTTGTATACCTCATATGTTGTGAACTTTACAACCTCAGTGTAATAAAGTCTCGTATTGTTTTGTATGACATTTTTTAAAGAATTTAGGAACGTATGTACGGCACATTATAAGTTAGACAATGCGCATTATTATAGTGTATCAGGACTAACTCATGATAGAAGATTAAATATATCAGGTGTAAGTTAGACAATGAGCACTATTATAGTGCACCAGCACGAGCTCATGGTACAAGTTTAATGATATCAGGTGTAGGTTAGACACTGTGCACTATGATAGTGTACCAGAACGAGCTCATGCTACGAGTTTAAAGAGATCTGGCGTTTAATTTTACCTGTTGATAGATTATGACATATTTTTGCCCATTTAACGTGAAATTCATAGCGAAATTAGTATGATATCGCCACTTAATTGTCCGCGGACGTTAATGACGATGTCGATAAGAAGCCTATAAAAAAGGAAAAAGGTGCAGCTCATGCTGAAAGATTTCTACAAGATGAAGGTTTATTGACGATCTGAAGATACAAGGTAGATTCAAGATGTTCATTATCAGCTTTTTAGAGTAGCGGTCAAGGGTATATAAGGCCACTTATTAACTAGCCATACTGATACGGATCTTTAATCTAGTGGTCGGTCTGACTGAGAAGCAGAAGTACCATATTTAATACTTGACATGGGGTGAGATGTAGGGCTTCATCTTGTGTAAGGGAAAAGAGTCGCGATCGAGATATTATGAGACCGCTTAGTAACCTATCTAGCTTGTCCGGGTCCTTTAGTGTCGTGGTATGTGTGATTGGATACTCCGATGTACCTAGTTTGATATTCGACAGTGGCTATACCTGTCTCCATCTGCAATGTTATGGTAGAGACTAGACCAACGGCACTGTCAATAAAGCAACAGACGTTGGTCTGTACAAACCCTCAACATTACAGTGTTTTCGTCATCATCACTGACCTCAATAATATTTCATCATCGTCATAATTACCGTCATCTTCGTTGTCATCGTAAGCATCATTGCAATAACAACACCAACAACTACTACTACTAATATTACCCACATTTAAGTTACCCGACTCAATATTTTTCCAGGCTATTTTTTTTTTAATTTCATTTCAGGGGTTATTTTTCGCATTTCATCGCTAGATACCATTTAAATAATTAATTTATTAGCATCTAATTTAAAGCATGTATTGACATGTTGATTTTAACGTTCTCTTCAAATTTAAAGTAAAGAATTAGATGTTGTTGCCCATCCAAATCCGATAAAAATTTGAATCATCCTGATACAAGAATAAAATTGGTAACTTAGAAAAGTAACAAAGAGGACGCGTGCGAAATGCTGTGTTTGCCATTTTCTATCTTACGCTTATAATTGGACACAGATTTGAAGGTCTGTGGTAAGAATGAATCAACATGAAATTCTGTTGAATATGTCTCGCCAGCCATCATAACAAGAAAAAGTTGGTTATTGCAAGTACAATTTACATTTTTTGGGTGTTAACGTAAGTGACATGATAAATGTGAATGCACACATGAAATTGCATGCCCATACATTTGATAGTGATTAGGAAACTGAGCTACAAGCGATACCGAGTGTATGGCGTACGTTGCCAAAGCATATATGATAGTTGGATATATCTAGCTACAATGAGAGAGAGAGAGAGAGAGAGAGAGAGAGAGAGAGAGAGAGAGAGAGAGAGAAAGAGAGAGCTGCTTTACAAACACTCTAGTTTTAAATGCGTTTTGTGCCTTGATGAACGCCCATAAAAGGAATAGTCCCAACTTCGCTTTGCGATTAATGAGAAATAAAGCTAGTCTTCAATATTCTCAAAATTATTATTATTATTATTATTATTATTATTATTATTATTATTATTATTATTATTATTAGTGTTGTTGTTATTATATTGTGGTAGTGGTGGTACTGCTGCTGATGATGATCATAATGTTATTGGTAGTGGGAGTAATAATAATATTAGTATCGATGGTGGTGGTGGTTGTAGTTTTTCCTGGTTTTGTTTTTGATACTGCCAAAGTTATTATTTTTATTGCTTCTTCCTTGTTGAAGTACTATTAATATCCATTCTCGGTGAATTTCCTTTTTTTCTTCTTCTTCTTTATATCATAATCATTAAGAATAAAAACCACGGATAACTCTGTTAAGTAAGAGTGATAGAAAGAACAGTAACTCTAAACATTATCATTAAGAATAAAGACCAAAGCTAATATTGCTGAATGTCTTCCCAAGTACGAGAGATAAAAAGAAAAGTTACTCTAAACATAACGTTACGATGGGCATGATTAACGTCATAAACATCCAACGTCATGACGTTGCTAAAGGCAACGTCCCCGGTCACCGATGTCATTTTCTATGTGTCATTTATAGCGAACAGACGTATCTTTTTAGCTCTGATAATTATTGCAGATTTTATTGAACATAATTCACAAATGGATACAATTCTGGTACCGAATATTGCACCAGGCTGCCGGGAGAGAATTGTGTAAGTTTTATGAAGTTTGTTTCAAAATCTACTGAAAATATTGAGAAAGAAATATGCCATAGATATACTAACGTATTGTAATAGGAAGAATGTGTGGAAGTGACGACATAACGTTGTTAAAGGTATATATCTATATATAGGGTATATATGACACATCAGCACAATAACGGTTATGTAGTGCCAATTAAAAGTTAATTTCTAGAAAGGAACATATACAAAATCGCAACAGAACTTTAGGAAGATAAACCCTTGAAAATATATGTAAATATGTAGTAATACAAGATAAAGAGAAAAGGCAAGATGTTAAAATTCTGTAAATACTATATAAAGTACAAGATAAAAGTGCCAAAATAAAACACTTAAAATGCAGGGTGTTGCTAAAAGTTACATTTGTACAGTAGGCAGACATACTTCAAGTTATCATTTACGAAATCCAATCCCAACTCTCCTATGTGAATTCATTTAAATTCAGTAATGTTACAACGTAATAATAGATCTTAATAGCTCACAGTTATTACAGACCTAGGAGCGAGCAAGCAAGAAAGCACGTGAGAACTTAAGTTGTTCATTTGCGTTTCTTACTTATTTATTCTTTGTCTTTGTTTCCAAAGTTGTTATCTTTTTTTCAAATAGTACGAAAGAGCCCAGGTGATCAGAGATACAATGTAACGGTGGGTAATGGTATACAGTGTAGTGTTGAAAATCCGACATAATCCGTTGCGATTGGATCAATTCAGCAGTCAGATACACGTGGTAATTTTTGGTGATCTTCAATACCCTCTCGAAGTCGAACTAACGAGATTGAACTCTATCTCTTTTGGGAAAAGGTTATGATTTGAAATGTAAATAATGCGAAAAGACATTTCACTTCTTCGTCAGTACTCCCTCCTGCATACGATATGGTATAGTAGTTACGAATTTTTTTTTTTAAATTTCAGATTTAACAAGGTTGAGTTGTTTACTCGATTGGCTGGAGATCTGGTGAAGTTGTCTAAGGATGGCATAGTCAAACCTTCACAGATCCACGACATAAAGAACTCGCTTGAGAAGGATCAAAAGTATCAGGGTATGTACATATATATATATATATATATATATATATATATATATATATATATATATATATATATATATATATATATATCTGGTATCAGAGTCCAAGTCATGATTGCAATATCTTACTCAATTTTACTTCAAATCCCTAATATGAGAAGTTAGATTTTGTATGAAACTTTTCCCAAGCCAAAATAATTGACGGGGTGCTATTATTACTTTCTACATACTTATCCTATTCGAGCGGCCAGTAATTCTTAACACAAGACAATTTCTGACCTTATAATTATTACTGAAATTTTGTTCTTTTTTCTATTTTAATTTATCAATATCTAATCAAATAATTTAATGAATCTTTCTTATTTGAAATGTTTGACATGTGTATATGTTTATAAAATATGTGAAAGCATATTCCATTATCTCTTATTCAGAATTAAATGATTACAATATTTCCCCGTTTATAAAATGCGCCCCACTGTGAACACCCTAGACCCAGATCTGCCGTCCCATAAATTGGCAGCAAATCAGACCTCGTATTCTTAAAACGTTTAAAGCAAGTAACTCCAGCTCAAACTCAAAGTCCCATAACCTTGCCAGTGTATAACTGTATTTGGAATAAAGCCAAAATCACAGAACCTTAAGATGTCTTGTAGAGTCGCTTTATTAGACTGCCAATTTATATGATGTAGGTGTACGCTAAATATCATCTCTTATTTTGGGGTTTTGAACTTGAGCTTGAATTTCTGGCTCAAAAGGTTGGATAATACAGAGCCAGCTGCTCTTCGCATAACATTGTATTTCTGTTTTGAGAGGAACAATGCAGACACCACTTTACCGATAATTATGAAACGGCATATCTGGGTTTACACCGATAGCTGTCCGGTTCTCGATATACATAGGTTAATATGTCAGATTTGGGTTTACGCTGACGACTGCCGGATTCACATTATATACAGGTTAAGACGGCAGATCTGGATTTATACTGATGGCTGTCTTATTCGTGTTATATACAGGTTAAGACGGCAGATCTGGATTTATGCTGATGGCTGTCTTATTCGTGTTATATACAAGTAGTAGAGGGGGGGGGGGGTAAATAGGCCAAAAGGGTGCACTATAGGCCTTTACGGGAGTTTAACATGGAGGGGGCACTATAGGCCTTTACGGGAGTTTAACATGGAGGGGGGCACTATAGGCCTTTACGGGAGTTTAACATGGAGGGGGGGCACTATAGGCCTTTACGGGAGTTTAACATGGAAGGGGCACTTGAGGCCAATACGGGAGTTTAACATGGCGGGGGTTTCTATAGGGACAACGGGAGGGAGGGAAATAGAATTAATCTTTCTTGAAAAAGGGTGGTCCTAAAAAGAACCGTTGGAGGAGGAAATAAGATTTTTTTATTTCCCCCAACATTGAGTGAGAAAGCCTGGGAGGTGGAACTTCTTCTTCTTCTCCTCCTCCTCCTTCTTCTCAGGTATCCAGTCGGGATGATTCAATTGTCTGAACTTGTTCTGAATTTTCATCCAGTTCAAGTTCAGACGATTGAATTGTTTTTCTCTTTTCTCCTTCACCCACATTAACTTGATTTTGGCGACCTCCTGTTCCATAATTTGTTTAATAATAGTTTCTACTCGGAGCAGGGCCGCTTCTTGTCGAGTGAGGATGATACATTTTAAATGATCATCCAATTTATGGATGTAATCCAAAACTTCTTTAAGAAGTCCTACTCGACAAGGTGAAGAGGAGTTGTTACTCTTCTTAACTTCCTCCTCCTTCTTCACTTCTTGAATTAAATTCAAAATCAAATTAATGTAGGTGAAGTGATCGATTTCCCACTTCCAACTGACTGGATACCACCACATCATTTTTTCCCTATAATACTTCACTTCCACCATCCAGTCCCAGGCTTCCTGTAGATTATCAATAATATCAAGCATTCTTCAGCAATGAAGTGTGAATGGCGCAACTGTGGAAGGCACCGCTTTATATGCGAGAAGCGCGGACGTGATAGAAAACATCCCCCCTTTTTTTCCAAAAAAAACCACACACCACATAAAACATACATAGGGAGACTATGACAAAAAGAAAAAAATATATACACACAACATATAAAAAACACACACTTATATAGGCAATATTGATAAATAATTAATCTTTTCTTGAAAAATGGGTGGCCCTAAAAAGGACCGTTGGTTTTTTTGTTATTGTTGTTGTTTTTTTTTTAACAACAGGAGCATCTCCTAGAGGGTTTTCTTTTTCTTCTTGAACTTCTTCTAACTTCGGGCCCATACAGCAAAACCCTCTTTAGACAACCTTGTCTCTCCACATAAGTTTGTCGATACCATGTAGCTGTATCCGTAATTTTGGTTTTAGTCCATGATGCTTTTACATACATCAGGAATGCTGGATTAAACAGCATTCCTGAAACAATGTTGGAGGATTCTACACTAACCCACATGATTTTGTTTTTTTTAAGAGTATTCGCCTTGGAAGAAAAAAACCGGTGAAACTTTTTATGAAACGAGTGGTTGTATATATACCTTACGATCGGATTGAAATGGATCCAAATCAAGTACCAATTCAAACACGCGTTACAAGTCGGTTCGGTTTTTCTTCCAATGGGAAGAGAGCGGAGGTGTGACGTCATCTCGGGTATAAAGGTATCGTAGCGTTCGTAGGAGGCTTTATTACTTTTTTCGACAGCCTTCATGGAGACTGGAAAGACAAGTACTACATCAATGTATTGGAGTGATCCTGCAACGATAATGAATGCTGCGGCATTATTGAACTTTCGGCCGGAAGACTTTGAGTTAGATTTACTAAATCAAGAGTTTGACAATACTACTACTACTACTGCTACTACTGTTCCAATAGTGAATGATTTTAAAAGAAGACAAATGGAAGAGATGGAAAATTTTGTCAAAAAGCAACGGGAAGAGGAAGAAATGTTTCTTCTTCTTCAACAACAACAGAAAGAAGAAGAAGAGAGAAGAAAACAAAGTGAAGAAGAAGAAGAAATCAGACAGCAGCAACATCAGTTACAAGAGGAGGAGAAGAAGAAGGAAACAGGAAAGGAAAGCCTCAGTCTTCAAGAAAGAACTGTAAGTCTGTTAGAAGAGGTATTATATGAGTTGAAATGGATGACTAATTTCTATAAGTATTCTTTAACTCATCAACCACCTAAACGGAAAAGACCATCACGGGCTAAACAACATTCTTCTTCTAAACCTTCCAGTGCTAGTGAGATGCCACCACCACCACCACCACCCATGTTACCAATATCACCAGCACCACCAGTGACTACCACCATAATGAAAACACCATCAGTAGCAGCAGCATTAACAGGATATGGATTGGGCCGTGGTAAAGGACTACGGCATTTGAAGTTAATTTGAAAGTTTTTGTTTTGAAAAACCAAAAACAAACAAAAACAACCCAACGGTCCTTTTAAGGGCCCCCAGATTTCTAGAAAAGAAATCAAATTGCCAAAAAAAAAATCAAGTTAAAACTTTAAAAAATCCCACCCCATAGTACAAGTGTGAGTGCGTGCGTGCGTGCATTTCTACTCTAAAACAAAATAACACAAAACCACTTACTTTTTTCTCTCCAGTCATATGTATTCATCCAATTTCTTTTACAAAATAATTCAGCAATATAACATATAACACCAAAAAAATCACACACAAGAAAAAACAAAGTTCACTTTCTGTAATGCTTGTGTGGTTTGAATTGAAACACTTGAGTTTCTTCCTTCTGACTTTTGTCTCTCTTGTGTTTCTTTTTCTTCATAGGAATCCTGTTTTCCTTTTCTTCATCTTCATTCTCACTGTCTTCCATTCTTCTTACACTCTTCTTATTTTTCTTGATGATATGTTCCTCTTCTTCTTCTAGGTTTGTTAATTCTGAATTCACTTCCTCCCTCTCCTCTTCTTCTTCTTGTTCTTCTTCTTCTTTCTTTTGTGGGCATTCCGAAGACCAATGTCCTGGTCCTTTACAATGATAGCAGATATCTTTCCCTTTATCTCTCTTTTTCTGTTCACGTTTGGGACAATCTGGAGCCCAGTGTCCTTTCTCTTGACAGATGTAACAAGTATCGTCACTTTTATCTCTATTGACAGAGGAGGAGGAGTAGTCTTTACTCTTACTGTACGTAGTATACTTTCGAATCACTGTCTGTAAATCTCTCACCAAAAAAGCAATCTGTCTTTTTGACTCTTCCATCTTGACAGCTTGAAAGTTCAATCAACCAAAAGAAGACTGATTCTGAAGGTAAGAAGCTCTCTCTTTATATACTCTTCTGTCTCTATATAAAGGTACCTGGGTGGAAAAAAACTCAATCAGTTTCAAATCAGAGTTGAAGATGAAAAGATCACGCCCAAACCATGATAAATCAGAACCAGAACAAAAACAAACCAAGAGGCCACGGCGACGAAGGTATTCCGTGCCTCCTGAAACACCCTTAGAGGAATTACTGGCTCAAGTCCATGCCAGTGACTTTGAAGACGAAATGAGTGAACAACAACAACCTGAAACCCAAACTTCCAAAACCAAAACCAAAGTCACTACTACTACCAACACCAGAACCCCTGACCAAGAAAGTCCTACTACTACCGCTACCGTGGCTCCTGAAAATTACTATCGGATTCGAGAGACACAAAAAATCACTTCTCGAAAATTTAGGACCACGGCCTATACACATACGGTACACTTCAAAGACTTCAAGTCTCAAGTACCTCCTGAGAAAGCGGCGCGGTTCATTACCAATTTGTGGGAATCTGTATTACAGAACTTAAAACGGCAATGTGGAGCCAAAGAAGAGGATCGCTTGAGACTAGCCATTCATCATGACCAATTGAAGAGTCCTGTTTGGATTGAATTTAGCAGTCCGGCTGAATTAACACCAGATAAAGTCATGTCTAAAATAGAACACGTACAACAATCCAATGACAAGTTTACTATCACCGATGGAAAGGCGACCCTTTACTTGACTCATGTTTCTCCACCTCGAGGAAGTGGTCGAAGTAGAAAACCGTTATTGGTGGATGATCTTCGTACTACCAAACACAGTGTCGTCCAAATCAACAATACTGAAGATTCAATGTGTTTAGCTCGAGCTATCGTGGTGGGTCGTACCTATGCTAACAAGAACGAGAGCAAAGATTGGAAAAAAGCCTGGAAAAACATTAAATATTCGCAAAGACCCCAACAACGAAAAGAAGCAGAACTCTTGTTAAAACAAGCAGGGATCCCTAAAGAGACCGTGTGTGGCATTTCTCAATTACAGCAACTTCAAGATGTTTTGGCTCCTCATTATACGTTAAAAGTTCACCCTCAAGAAGTGCGCGGAGCTCTATTGTTTCGAGGCCCTGATTTTCCTGAAGGAAAATACATTCATCTATATCACCATCAAGAACATTTTGATGCCATTACCAGTATTACTGGATTTTTAGGATACTCTTACTTCTGTGAGAAATGTAACAAAGGGTGTAATAGTCGGGAGAAACACATTACTTGTGGAGCAAGATGTCGAGGTTGTTTAGCCAACCCACCATGCCTTCCTGAACCACAACAACATCACATTTATTGTGAAACCTGTCGACGCCGTTTTGTCAGTCCTACTTGCTATCAACAACATCGCAAGACCCAAGGTCACCAACAAAAATGTGCTTGTGAGTTATTACAATCGTGTTCTACGTGTGGACAACTGATTCGTTCCAACAACTCCAAGAGACACGTTTGTGCTGGCAAGAAAAAATGTTCTATTTGTCATCAGATCGTCGATTTTGATCATCGATGTTTTATTCAAAAGCATGACAAGATAGAGAAGAAAGAAATAAAGAAAAACAAGAAACAAGTAGATTTCATCTTTTTTGATTTTGAATGTATGCAAGAAACAGGCACTCACATTCCTAATTTTTGTGTAGCCCATAGGGCTTGTGATCAGTGTATTCAAGAATCGATTCATTTTCACTGTCCTCATTGTAGTAGGATTCCAGGAGGACGTGAAAAAATCTTTCGTGGAGTGAATACTTTGTCGGAGTTTGCTGAATGGGTTTTAGACCCTACCACCCACGACAGTTGGAGCGAAGAAGACATTCATCGTTACGGAGATTGTCATCGGTATGCGACCGTCATAGCTCACAATTTTTCGGGATACGATGGACAGTTTTTACTTAATTATTATTTGAACCATGGAACCGAACGTCCTGAAGTCACCATGAATGGAAAAAAGCTCATCTACATGAAAGTAGGACAAGTTCAATTCAAAGATTCGATGAGTTATTTGGCCATGCCTTTGAGTCGTATGCCAAAAACGTTCGGCATGACAGAAATAGCCAAAGGTTACTTTCCTCACTTCTTTAACACGGAAGCTAATCAACAGGCCGTTCTACCTCATTTACCTGACCTTCATGATTACGACCCCGATGGAATGCGACCCGAACAGCGAGAAGCTTTTCACGCTTGGTACCGTGTTCACCAGAACGATCCCTTTGACTTTCAAGAAGAGATGCTCAAATATTGTCGATCGGATGTAGATATTTTAAGACGTTGTTGTGGAAAATTTCGAGAGTTATTTCTCGATAGTGCAAAGGTCGATCCTTTGAAAGAGGCATCCACCTTACCTAAAGCCTGTTCCTTAGTCTACAGACAACATTTCATGCCCGAAAACCAACTAGCCATCATTGACTCCAACACGCGAATTTTTGCTAGTCGTCAATATTCGGTCAAAGCTTTACGTTGGCTTCATTACTTATGTCAAAAAGAAGACAAATGGATACAACATGCTAGAAACGGTGGAGGAGAAAAAAAGATTGGAGGTTATTCTGTGGATGGTTGGGATTTAGAAAACCCGCACATTGTGTACGAGTTTCAGGGATGTTTGTTTCACGGATGCCCTATTTGTTATCCTGACCGAAACATGAAAAGCCCTTATTCAGATTCTACCATGGATCAGTTATATGAACAGACTTGTCAACGACGACTTCAGTTAGAAAGTCAAGGTTACGAAGTGGTAGAAATGTGGGAACACGAGTACGATCGACGTTTGAAAATCGATCCTGATTTTAAAACCATTACTCAAATTTACGATGCAGCCGACATCGAACCTTTAGATCCACGTCACAGTTTATTTGGAGGACGAACCAATGCTACTCGATTATTGTACGATGTGAACGAATCCCAAGGAGAAGAAATCAAATACATCGACGTGTGTTCTTTGTATCCTTGGGTGTGTAAATATGCTCGTTTTCCTACCGGACACCCTGAAATTTTAACAGAGCACATCGACGTGGAACAGATTCGTCAATACGAAGGATTGATCAAATGTAAAGTTTTACCTCCCACAAACTTGTTTCATCCCATCTTACCTTGCCATTGTCAAGGAAAATTGATGTTTCCTTTATGTCGTACGTGTGCCGAAATGTGTAACCAAGATCATCCCTGTCACCACACAGAGGAAGAACGGTCAATGATAGGTACGTGGGTTAGTGCCGAATTGTTTCGGGCATTGGATCGTGGATACCGTTTATTGAACGTGTATGAAATTTGGCACTTTCCAACGACAGCCCAATACCAAAAGGACGACGCTACTCATCATCCAGGCATTTTTTCGGGGTACGTGAACCAATTTCTTAAACTGAAACAAGAAGCTAGTGGTTATCCTTCGTGGTGTCAAACTCCCGAAGACAAAGTACGATTCAAAGAAGAATACCGTAACATCGAAGGCATCACTTTAGAAGACATAGAAAAAAATGAAGGAAAAAGATCGTTTGCTAAAGTGATGTTGAATTGTTTGTGGGGAAAAATGGCTCAACGTACGATCTTACCCAAAACGGAATACGTGGACGATCCTTATCGTTACTTTCAACTGGTGGACGACAAAAGTATTCTAGTCAAGCACGTTGAAATCGTCCGTGAGGATTTGATCATTGTTAATTTTGAAGATGAACCCAAGTTTGTTAAACCTGACAAGTTTAGTAACGTAGTCATTGCCGCCTACGTGACTGCTCATGCTCGTTTGAAATTGTATGACGAAGCATTAGAAGTCTTGGGAGATCGTGTCTTGTATTTTGATACTGACAGTTGCATTTACATTCATCGTCCCGGTTGCCCCCACCCTACCATTCAAGGAGATCGATTAGGAGCCTGGACAGACGAGCACCCTCAAGATACCATTTTGAGTTTTGCTAGCGGTGGTCCTAAAAATTATGGGTACCGATACCGAGATCCTCAAGGTCAACTTCACACCTCCTGTAAAGTCAAAGGATTGACTCTGAATTATCGAACTAACCAAGTCGTGAACTTTGAGGTTTTAAAAAATGCTCTGTTGTCTGGACAAGTGAAAGATTTTCAAGTAGCCACGTTAGAACCTCACAAGATTGTTCGCCTACCAAATCATAAAATCGTGACTCGACCTGTTCAAAAAGTGTATCGTATTGTGTACCTAAAAAGAGTGAGACTTCCAGATCACACCACTTTACCTTACGGACACGCCGATTTGGAGAAGTATAAAAAAAGGAAACCCTCCTCTTGAAAAAAAAAGATGACTTCAACATGGGTCTTGCCTGACTATGCTAATTGTACCAGCCGATTGAAGACGTTTAAAAAATGGCCTAAAGGGGATCGATTACCCACAGCCATCTCTTTAACCAGAGCAGGATTTGTCTACTTTGAACAGGGAAGTTTAGTGAAATGTTTTAGTTGTGGTGCAAGCATTCGCATGAGTCCTAAAGATTCAGCTATCGTGGAACATACCAGATGGTCACCAAACTGTGCTTAGCTTTCTTTGGCGTTTCCACGGATTACCTTACAATACTTTTCGGATGGTACAGTCGACAGGTATAAAAAAGGAACCCCTTCCAAGCCTAACCTTCATTCTGACTTTTCACGTGAACCGAGCAAGAAGAAAAAAAGTAGATGAGTATTTTCTCCAGTTTTGAGGAATTTGAGTGCGATGCCGTACGTTGTGACATCTTTGATTCAGTCACTCCCCGTCGATCAAACTCTAAAGAGGCAGATCGTCCTTTATGTTTCAGTGGAAAAAATACTAAAGGAATTGACGTTAATGACAACAAAAGGAATGATGTGGAGCCTAAATGGCATATCAGAATACCTGTGACTTTATTTGGTTATTCCAAGTATGAAAGTCGACTGGAGTCATTCAAAGACAAGTGGCCAAAATTTCTTGATGGACCTAAACCGGAAAGTTTAGCTAGATCTGGATTTAAATACACGGGAGAAGGAGATAAAGTTCAATGTTTTAGTTGCGGTGTGGAACTTCGCCATTGGGAGCCTACCGACTCAGCTTACATTGAACATGCCAGATGGTCTCCGCACTGTCACTTCTTACCTTTAGTGGCTTTAGAACAGTACGGGTACGATGAGCCAGATAACAAGAAGAAGTAATACAATGGAGGAGGAAAAGGAGAATACTTCTTCTTCTTTAGATGAACTTATTTGTGGTTTACCTTTAGAGTTACAAGATTGTATTTTTCAGTATATTCCAACTTTAGAAGATCGTATTCGTGGATTATCTTTGGAGTTACGAGAACGAATTTACCAAGAATTTGTTCACAATGGTATTTGAATACAATAAGACATTTGATTGCTAAGAAGATATTCAAATGGTCAGACATTGATGAAAAGCTACATCACCAATTTAAAAAATTGGTGGGGGCTACCTACAATGTAGCAGTGGAATATAGAATTCCATGGAAGGATGTGAAGGAAACAAATGTGACTAACATAGACGAATTCCAAAAACTGTTTGAAGAACTGTCTCCTGAAGCCGAAGCGCCTTTTCATTTTTTGAAATTAGATAGGATAATCACTGAAACTGGTGTTGGATCCTATAGATATCCTTTACCTACCGATTCCATTTTTTTAGTGTGTGAGTATTTTGTCACCAAGAAACCTACTCTACAAGATCGAATTCGTGACTTGCCTTCAAAGTTGCAAAAACGGATTTACAATGAGTTGGTTCAAATTCAAGTGAAACGTAAACTTCAAGTGATTCCTCGATTTCAAGGCTATGGCTACTTTCGTCGCATCAGAAATTTGATTCTGAACAACGACTATCACCAGTATCGTGAAGAATACAAAAGAGAAGTATTTCTTTCCAAATCGGAAACTTTACCCAAGTACATTAGTGTCATGCCTTTGAATGTGCGAGAACAGATTTACCGTGAGTTTCTGAAATTACAAGTGAAACGTAAACTCAAAGTCATTTCTCGATTTTTACGCTATACCCTCTTTCAAGGGCATAGAAGAATGGTCATGGGAAACCTCTATCTCAACTTCTATCCTGAAGGAGACTGTCTCAAAAGGTACCAACCTTGGGAGCCTGGCTATAAAAACATGCCACCCAAGATACCAACCTTAGCCATCGATCCCTATAAAGAGGAGGCGGCACGTCTCAAATCACTTTACTACTCGTAAAACGGATTCTGTGACACAGTTACTGCCTGACTATAAAAGAGGGGGTATGCCTAAACTCTACACGCCAGTTGTGAAACGGATTCCGTGGAAGGAAAGCATAGATAAAATTCAGACCTTAGAGGATTATAAACAAGTGATACAAGAACTGTTTCCATTGAATTTTGGACGTTATGTGGTGTGTGTCTTAGTGACTACTTATCTTGGATTTCGTTTTCCAGGACATTCGTTGTGGACTATTTTTGAGGACAAGTGTTTGCCTTGGATTCTTTTGGAGGATCCGTGGTTGTTTTGGACTCAATTGTTGTTGAGTTCCAAAAAACAATATGACCGTGTGTTCTTCTTCGGACTTAGTAGAAGAAGAAGACTATAAATATTTGATTTTATCAGTTCACGAAAGAAACATTGTACGTTTAGCGTTGAGAGTGGTAATGAAAATTAGTGACGTACTTCCATGTGAAGAAGACATTCGTCACACTTTATCTGTGCATAAAACATTTCAAGAAGTGTGTACTGCTAGTGAGTTACACCAACAACTTTTCCATTGGAAAGATGTACGACCCTGGAGAAACCTTGGTTTCCAATATTGGTTACAAGAAGTGGCCCAGTTCAGCCAAGATTTGGCAACCACTTATTGATAACATTCTAAAAGTGAAAAAAAAAAATGGGAACCTCCATGGGAAACTCTAAAAGAAGAAGAAGAAGAAGAACCTGACACCACTACCACTACTGCTGTGGTTCCAATACCTCTTGAGGAGGAACACCACCCTTCTTTACCACCGCTACCGTCAGTGAATTCAAAAAAGACGAGTAGAAGAAGAATGTTACCTCAAACAGTGGTGTCTTTCATGACTTGGACACAAAACAATTGTTGTTCCTTTTCTTGTTTAGAGAGAACTTTAGCTGTTTTAGTGATAGTCTTAATTGTGTACCTGTTCGGTTTAATTGTATATTTTCTCACAAATTCACTTCTTCATGCAAATTTGTAAAATATGTTATTGGTTGTTGGTTGGTTTGTTTTACAAAAAAAAAAAAAAATAAATAAACATGTATGAAAACGTATAAAAAGCCTTGGGTTTTTTGTCTTCTTCTCAAACATCTTCTTACCTCAATCATGGCTACATCATTCTCCTCCTCTTCTACCTCGTCTGCCTCTTCTTCCTCTTCTGTGGTGAAAGTAATTGACGAAAAGTTAGATCGTCAAAGTTGGAATGCTTTGTATCTGCGCCATCCATTTAACATGTTAATTGCTGGACCGAGTGGTTCAGGCAAAACCGAATTTGTCAAACGATTGATCGAACACAAAACTAATTTGTTTGATCGTCCACCTCAACGTATCGTGTGGTGTTACAAAGAGTGGCAACCGTCTTACACGTTATTGAAAGAAAGTCAAGGAGAAACCATTTCGTTTGTAGAAGGCATCCCTCACGAAGACGATGGAATCGTGTCTGACGTGAGTCAAACTCATTTAGTTATTTTTGATGACATGTTAGGAGAAGACGAAGAAGAAATTAAACTTTGGTTTACACGAAAAGGTCACCATCGTAATGCTAGTATTGTGTACATAACACAAAATTTATTTCAACAGAGTAAAGCCCATCGAACTATTAGTTTGAATGCTCATTACGTGGTCTTGTTTAAAAGTCCCAGAGACAAATCTCAAGTACAAGTGTTAGCCAAACAGTTAGGAGCTCCTTGGCTCAATTATGCGTACGACGATGCCACTCAAACCCCTCACGAGTATTTACTCATTGACTTAAAACCGACCACTCCTGACTATTTGAGATTTCGTGCCAGTATCTTTCACTCTTGGGGTCAAGAAGGTGGTCCTGTCATTTACACGTCCCCTTCAGTCCATTTTTAAAAAAAACTATAAAAACAACCTACAGCGTCATTTTTGTCTCACACTCTTTTTGAGAGAAGAAGATGACTTCCTTTCAATCGCATCCTTCGGCTAAATTGATTCGTGCCTTGTATGGCATTAGTCGTGAAAAAAATGCACAAGTCCGTGCTCATTTGTTAGAAGCGAGTCTGAAAGAAGTGTTACGATGGTTTACTTTGACAGCACGTCAATTACTACAAGGCATCATTCACATCCCTCATCAAACTCAACGTTTTTTTCAAAGACATAAATCGGCATTGTCACAACTGGCTGATCCTAGAATCGATTCACGGACTAAAAAACAAATCATTTTAACTCCTGGTGGAAGTGGTTCTTTAGGAGGGGTTATGATTCGTTCCCTTTTGAAATGGGATCCTAATGATGCCAAAGCCAAAAAACCCAAATCACCTAAAAAGAAGAAGAAGAAAAAAAGTCCAAAGAAAAAGAAGAAGAAAGTCAGCCAAAAAAAAAAGAATAGCCCACAAAAGAAGAAATCCCCAAAGAAAAGTCGTGCCAAGAAGAAGAAGAAAAGAGGTACTGCTGCAACCAGGAAGAAAAAAACACTACCACAACAACAGACCCCATTAGTAACAAGGTCACCTTTTGCGTCCACATCTTCTTCACCTTTCACCATGATGCCTGTCAAACCAGACTTAAGTCCCGTGTTTTCTAATTTAATGCAAAAATGGAAACCTATTTCGAAAGTGACCCCGTCGGGACCGTCAACTTCAGCTGATTTAGCCATGGCAGCAGCTAGCAATAAAGTACCATCCCCTAAAACCAAAGTCCAAGAAAGAACTGGTATCTTACAAAGTTTAGTAGATTTATCCAAACAAGAATTGAGTCGATTTAGTCCTTTGAAAACACCTCAACGTCAAGTGAGACCTGTCGTGAAGTTGGTACGTCGTGCAGACAATCAGTGGAGACGTGTTCCAGTATAAAATAGAAGGGTATCCTGCTAAAAAGACTTCAGACTTGTTTTCTACCGACTAAAAAAGATGGCTCCCAAACGTGCACACCACCACCACCACCACCACCAAAAAAAGAAGAAAACCAGTAAAAATGGACGACTTCTTCCCCCTCGTCTGGCGAAACATTGGGATGTCTTGTCTGTCCTGAACAAATCCAAACCTCCCATGCGAAAACAACTCATTCAAACAGCTCCTAAAGAAATCATTGATACCGTGTGTGAATGTTGTTTGAACGTGTTGAAAGGAACGGTACCTTTGTCCAAGATACAGAAACAAAAATTAGGGAAACATCGGAATGTTCTTCGTCAAATGGTGAAAAAGAAAATACCTCTTCAACAAAAGAAAAAAATGTTGGTACAACGAGGTGGATTTCTACCTATGTTGATAGGACCATTGTTAAAAATAGCCGCTCCTTTGTTAGGAACGATTGCTGGACCACTTTTAGGAGGAGTCATGCGATAAAAAAAAAGAAGGATAAAAAGGACCACCCTACTCTGAAATGACCACACCTTTTTGGTACCTTTGAATGAAATGGAAGGACGAAAACTGACTTTAGTACCTTACAAACGATGGATGGAATTTCATCGTTGGAACGAACAACGGATTCCTCATTTACCAGTCAATCCTAATCTCAACGAAATGTCTCAGTTACAACAAGAAATACAATCCCTGATGGAACAAAACAATGTGTCCGAAACAGAAAAAACCCAACGGTACGGTCAACTTTTACAACGTCTACAACTCTTTCGTCAAAAAGCAGTCGACGAAACAGCTCCACCCACTTTGAGAGATTTTAAGGCTCTCATGAAAAGCGAACCTAAAGTGACTATCAAAAAAGAAAAAGAAGAAGAAGAAGAAGAGTTTTTACTAACTCCACCTCTTAAAAAAATAAAAAACGTTAGCCACCCCAGATTGGATAAAAAAGAAAAGGTCTACCCCTTTATCCTCAGAAAAGAAAAAGAAAGAAGTGAAGTCAGAAGTAAAGAAAGAATTCAAAACAGAACCGATAACCCCTGATGTTCGAACTCCCTCTTTTACCCCAGTAGCACGTCGGACACGTAAACAACAACAATCCAAAAAGATACCTCACGAAGAAAAGAGTATTGGAAATTGGTTAACTTATTCTTCTTGAGGAAAAAAAATCATGGAGAAACTGTTAGCTACCATTTATTACAATCCTGGTCATGCTGCTGGTTACGGAGGAGTTCAAAAATTATATCGAGCTGCTAAAAGTCAATTGAAAAGTGTACGTTTACCCGAAGTACGACGATGGTTACAAGAACAATCGACGTACACGTTACATAAACCCATTCGACGTAAATTTTCTAGAAGAACCACTCAAGTAGAAGGGATCGATCATCAATGGCAAGCCGATTTAGCCGATGTCTCTCATTTAGCTACTTACAATCGTGCTTACAAATATTTGTTTTGTGTCATCGATGTGTTTTCCAAATTTGCTTGGGTCGTGCCTTTGACTTCTAAAAGCAGTACCGAATTGGTACGGGCCTTAAAATTGGTCTTGAAACAAAGTGGACGCCAACCTTTACGATGGCAAACGGACAAAGGCACCGAATTTCTAAACCAAGCTTTTCAAAAAGAATTGAAACAAAGACACATTCATTTTTTTACGACCGAAAATCCTGAAACCAAAGCCAGTATCGTGGAACGTTTTCAAAGAACTTTGAAAGAACGCATGTGGAAATATTTTACACATCAACATACTCTCAAGTACATCAACGTGTTACCTCGTTTGGTTAAAGCGTACAATCAATCGTACCATCGTAGCATCGGATGTACCCCCGAAGAGGTCAGCCCTGAAAACGAAGTGACCGTGTTTGATAAATTATTTGGTTCACCACCCCAGAAGAAAAAAAGAAAAAAGAAAACACCCTTGTTGGAGTTATTAAAGACGGGAGATTGGGTTTGCATCGGAAAAACCAAACGTACTTTTGACAAAGGTTATTTACCTAACGGGACTACTGAATTGTTTCGTGTCACTACCCCCGTCCGTGGACGTGATCCTCCCGTCTATAAATTGGAAGACATGCACGGTGAAGTACTCAAAGGAACATTTTACTTGCCTGAGTTACAACGAGTGACTAAAAAAGAAGATACCTTGTACGACATCGAAAGCATTCTCGAACAAAGAACACGCAAAGTAGGTAAACGACGAGTAGAAGAAGTCAAAGTTCGTTGGAAAGGATATCCTCCTAGTTTTGATTCTTGGATTGCAGCTTCTCAAGTCGTCGACTATAAAAAGAAAAAGAAGTAAACTCACAACATGCCATTCAACACAGTAGCCACCCAGACGACTCCTTCGGAAAGTTCTTCTCTTCAAGAAATACAAAAACTACCCCTTTGGGTGTGGTGCGGAGAACGTGTGCCTAAAAATCAAATCGTCTTTTTCTGCCAAATCTTTGTAGTGTATTGTGTCATCGGAGCAGCCATTGCTAATTTGAGTTTACAACAAGGAGACAAACAATTGTGGACTATTTTACTGAGCAGTTGCATCGGTTATCTTCTACCCAGTCCCTCTTTGAAATTTACGGAGAGTCACAACAACAGCCACAACAACAACAACAACAACAACAACAGTCAGCACAACGGTAGTACAACCAACGCCAGTCCACCTTCTTCTTCCAGTCACCACCATAATACCATTCCTCTTTTGGAACATCCTTTACACTCGAGTGACTCCTCGGAGAGCAAAACAACCCTCGAACTACTATGAATGACCAATTTTATTTAACGTTACCTAGTGACAGTTCCATGGATGTGTTTCCCAACAACCGCTTATGTTGTTTCACGGCCAAATTACCTCAAGCCATTCAATTGGATCACGATACTCATTGGGAAGTGAGTTTGGTGGAAATCATTCATCCTACGCAAATCATAAACATCAACAAAACTCAAAACACTATGGTTGTTCAAATCTTGAACAAAAAAATACATGATCACTTGGTAAATAATGATCCTGAAATCTGGAAAGAAAACCCTGAAGATCCAGACATGAAAGGATCATTCAAAAAGTTAGTACCAGATCCTAAATCTACTCAACCTACTGTCTATTCTCAGATTACTCTGAGAATTCCTACAGGATATTATTTTAGTCCTGAACATTTGGTGGACACCATTAGAACCCAGTTTGCACGCCAATTTAGCCAAGCCATATCAGCAGCCAATAAATTTGTAAGAATTGCTTACCATGCTTTGGCACGACGTTTAATTGTCCAATTTTTCAAAGAGAGAGGGCAACTCCTTACCGAGAAAGATAAAGGTTTACCTTTGGAAGAGAGAAAATATTTGACCATTGAATTTTGCTCTGGATTGTTTGGTATTTTGGGTGGAAATAAAGATTTTACCGCTGAAAGTGATTTAGAGTTTGGAACCAACGTAGAATTTGGACATAAATTTAAACATCCTATTGAATTGAATGGTGGACTGAATTTAATGTTTGTGTACTCCGATGTGGTGGAGTACAACGTGGTGGGACACACCTCCGCTCCGTTACTGAGTCATGCCTTTCAAATTGGATATTGGTGGTGCTGGTTCTAGTATTATTGTGGAAGAAGAGGGTGGAAGTACTACCACTAGTAATTCTAGTGTTGGTGGCAACACCTTTCACGTTCACCGTGAATTTGTTCATCCTCAATATCTTCCAGTCAGTAAATCGTATTTTGACAGTGTCCAGATTAGTATAAAAGGAGATTTAGGACAAGATGTACCATTCATTGACCAAGGAAAAGTCACGGTGAAACTACATTTTCGAAAAAAACAAGTTCTCTAACATTCCTCAAAAAAAAATGTATCCAGTGTACCAAGGAGTGGCTCGACAACGAGGACATGGTTTAGGAGATATGTTAAAATCAGCCTTTAGGACGGTAGTAACTATTTTGAAACCGATGGTGTCTCGAGGATTTCATGCCTTAAAAGATGCCGCTTTGACACAAGGAAAAGAATTTTTGCAAAATGTCCTCATCGACAAACAAAATCCAAAAGAAGCCTTTATGAGAGCAGGCAAAAATGTGTTGATGACGACTGGTAAAGATCTTTTAGGTCTTCGAGAAAATCCTATAAATACGCTTCACGCTTCAGGTTCTGACATTACTTCACAGCAGCAAGGACAAGGTAGAAAGAGACGACGACGACATCGAAATCCTTTCAAAGTTCATAAAAGAAAACACGTTAGTAGTTCCAGAAAGAATAGGAAAAGAAGAAGAATTGGTAGAGAATTAGACGTATTTGATTATTAAACTGTGAAAAATGATGCACCGAGATTCTTGCGAATGTACCAAGTCCGAACTAGATCTGTTTTCTATGCGTCCCACCATGATGACAATGCAAGAATCCCAATGGGTGGAATTTCATCCTGTATCGTCTTTGACGGATTCAGCTCCTATCGAATTTGATATCAAAGGACAAACCGAAGATTACATCGATCTGAATAACAGTTACTTGTACCTGAAACTGCTAGTACAAAAAAGTGACAACACCCTTCCTGTGGAAGCTTCCCTAGTAGCTCCCGTCAATAATTTCTTTCATTCTTTGTTCAGTGGAATAGATTTGTACTTGAATAACAAACTGATCAGTAGCAGTTTGGATACTTACCCTTACCGTGCTTATTTGGAAAATCTCTTGTCGTACGGAAAAGATGCCAAGAACACTCATCTGGATGCTTCTGTGATCTGGAAACCTGACACCGCGGGTGCCTTCAACGACATAGCCCCGTCAGCAGGGGCGAGGATTGACCAGACTGATGATGCTGCTCATAAAATAATTCCAGCAGAGCCCCATAATGTGGGATTTAACGAACGCCGAAAGAAAATCAGACGAAGTTTAGAACTGATGGATCGTTTGCATTTGGACATGTGGTTGCAAGACAAGTATTTGTTGAACGGAGTCGATGTACGTCTGAGACTAAATCGCAGTAGTGCCGCTTTCCATTTGATAGCTTTTGCTAACGAGTGGAAAACCATCATTCAACAAGCCAAACTTTATGTGCGACGTGTAGAAGTCTTACCCAAAGTAGCTAACGACATCAGTCAAACCTTGAGCAGAACCACTGCTAAGTATCCTCTTAGACGCGTGGAAGTGAAAACCTTTACTGCAGCCTCTGGACTCCGATCCATAGTCGAAGATCACATCTTCCAAGGACAGCTCCCTAAACGTTTGATCATTGGTATGGTCAGAAATTCAGCCTTCAACGGAAACATCAGCCAGAATCCATTCCAGTTTGAACACTTTAACGTCACCAAGATAGATGTCAGTCGAGATGGTAAGACCTTGTGTACCAGACCTTTTGAACCTGACTTTAGCGACGGCCATAAAAATTACTTACGATCTTACTTGACCCTGTATGAAGCCACAGGCCAGTTAGGGCGCGACACCAGCCACGGTATTTCGTACGAGGATTTTGCAGGAGGGTATGCCTTGTGGGGTTTTGATTTCACTCCGGACCAAGGCAGCGATGAAGGACATTTCCACCCTATAAAATCAGGCCCTCTTCGTGTGGAACTTCAGCTTGGTCAACCTCTAGCCGAGACAGTGAACGTCGTCTTGTTCGCAGAATTTGATAACACTCTAGAGATCAACAGTTTGAGAGAAGTCATTCTAGACTATTAGAAGAAACAAAAACATGCAGAAAGTAGAACCTATGGAGATAGATGAGGAATTTTGTGAAGTGATTCACCCGTCACCAACTACTACAAAGGAGGATGACAAAGTCATTCATTCAGCACCTAGAATAGAAGAAGAAGAAGAAGAAGAAGAAGAAGAGAATAATAGTGTTCCAAAGTTTACTGGATTTATGCAATCTCGATGGCCAGAACACGAAAAAAAGTTAGTGACCTGTTATGCTCAGGAATTGAGTCCAATCATTAACAGTCTGATTAAAGAACAATGTTATGGATGTCAAACCGATCATCCCAGTCAGATACAACACGACAAATGTATGATGTTAACAGGTGAAGAACAATTGGATGAATATTTGGAAACGGCCTGGACAAAACTCTCAGATAAACACGTGTTGACACAGTGGTATAAAGTCTTGCAGACTTCTTCTTTTCCTCCACTTACTTTTCTGGAGATCAAACGGATCGAAGGACTCATTGAACAGAGTGCAGAACCTATCCGACGTGAATATTCCTGGAATTACAAGACAGAAACATTCCAGCATAAAGTTAGGTGTGAATTGATAGTGAGTTATTTCTATTGTTGAAGGACAAAAAAATGCATACCAGGGAACTTCATTACTTATTGAATCGTAGTTCCTATACTTCTTCTTGGAATCCTGTGGTATGTGCTAAAGATGAACTACCTCATCGTAAACCAAAAAACGTTCATGCTTATGTCATCAATACTGACGACAGTCATCTACCAGGAAGCCATTGGATTACCGTGTACTTTCCCAATGAACACTGTGTGGAATATTTTGATTCATATGGATTACCTCCTTTGGAAAAAGACATTATCGAGTTTATGAGAAGAAATGCCGTCTCAACTCGATTCAATAATGTGAGACTACAAGGATCCGATTCTATGGTGTGTGGACAATATTGTGTTCATTATCTTCATCAAAGCAGTCTTGGATATTCCTTAGAACATTTACTGACTTATTTTGATAGTGACTATGTTCGAAATGATGCTAAAGTACAAAGATGGTTTTGTGAACGTTATGGTTATCTCTTGTCTTTAGCTCACCATCGTAATGTACATCAAAATGATGTCGATGTAGAAAGTTTCACATTTACTTTACCTTCTCAACGTTGTCAACCTTGTAAATATGTTCCTGTTTGAAAAAATTTTCATAGTTACTTGTTAATTGTTAGCATAGTTCTTGTTGAATAAACATTTTTGTAAATTGTTTGAAAAAAAAATAGTGTTGTGTGGTTTTTTATTGAAATTTGAAAAAAAATAATGAATATGTTCTTTTCTCTCTCTTTCTATCGATCTAAAAAACCTCTCTATCTATCTATCTATGATCTCCCTGTCGATCATCTGAAAAAAAAATCTTACCATGTTTTCCATCGCGTCCGCGCGTTAAGCATAAAAGGCGGTTCACTAGCCAGTGTAGTCATTCTCGTTGACTCGTCAAGATCTCAACAGTGTTCCAAGAAGAAAGAAAAAGAAGATGGCTGCCACCAAGATTACAAAGTTGAATGAAGCTATGGTGAACATAATGAGGGTGAAGAATCATTTGATGGAGACCAACCCAGAGAGAAAGACCATGACGTTCATTCAAATGGCTCATGATCTAGTAGAAGAAGTCATGAGAGAAGAAATACTTAGAGAAAGAACAGAATGGGAAGCAGGACAACGTCTACATCAGCAACAGCAGCAGCAGCAACAAAGACAGCAGCAGCAACAAAGACAGCAGCAGCAGCAACAACAACTTCTTCAGCAGCAATCCAGCAAGCAATTTGACGGTGAAGTCTTATGTAAGATTGACTGCGATGATTTTGCTTTCACTTTCAGTAGAAAGAGACCTACCTGTCTGAAAGCGGTAAGACCACCCACTATCGCTAAACGTGGCCGACCTGCTGGAGCTGCCACGGCTACATCTACCTAAAGAAGTTTAAAAAATATAAACTTCTTTAAACCCAACGGTCCTTTTTAGGGCCACCCAATCTCTAGAAAAGATTACTTCTCTCAAATATTGCCAAAAAAAAACATAATATCTATAAGTGTGTGTGTGATATATATATATATATATATATATATATATATATATATATATATATATATATATATATATATATATATATTATTTATAATAGTCTACCACCTCTCAAACAAAAAAATCCCCATTCTCCCTTATATGATTTGTATGGTGTGTGATTGATATATAAAAAAAATTTTATTTAACAAAAAAATTTAGATAGTGTGTGGTTTTTTTTGGGAAAAAAAAGGGATGTTTTCCTTCACGTACGCACTTACCATAGAAATAATATGGTATGTGAAAGTTTTTTTGATTTTTATCAAAAGTAGTTTCTTTTAGGTCCGCGCTTTTTTAGAGTCAGGGTTCATAGAGTGTAAACTCCGCAAAGCTAAGAATGACGTAGAACGAATGACGTCAGACGCAGGGTAGTGGGTAATGTTTTTTTTTTTTGTTTTCTTTTAGGTGAAAAGGATGTTTTCCTTCACGTCCGCACTTTTAGTATATTAAAACCACGTCTTCACCGGTTAAGCTACCCGCAAAAAAATGATCAGCTTAACACAGCTTAAACAAGTAAATCAAATCTTGGATGTACTATCTAAAGTCATCCAAGAGATGATAAAAAAGGAAGAGGAGAAGAGGGAAAGCAGAATCACCATTAGGGCTCACCCTATGCTAGACGAAGAGTGGGAAATGGAAGCTGACCATCCACCCTTCTTTTTAAAACCAAAAACAAGAACAAAAGAAGAAATCTGGAGGGGGAGCTGCCCTGCGTGCAGGGCAAAGTCAGGGAGATGCTCCCACCTCTAAATCTTTCCCACCAAAACAAAAAACCAACGGTCCTTTTCAGGACCACCCTTTTTCAAGAAAGATTAATTCTATTTCCCTCCCTCCCGTTGTCCCTATAGAAACCCCCGCCATGTTAAACTCCCGTATTGGCCTCAAGTGCCCCTTCCATGTTAAACTCCCGTAAAGGCCTATAGTGCCCCCCTCCATGTTAAACTCCCGTAAAGGCCTATAGTGCCCCCCTCCATGTTAAACTCCCGTAAAGGCCTATAGTGCCCCCTCCATGTTAAACTCCCGTAAAGGCCTATAGTGCCCCCTTTTGGCCTATTTACCCCCCCTCTACTACTTATACAGGTTAAGACGGCAGATCTGGATTTATGCTGATGGCTGTCTTATTCGTGTTATATACAGGTTAATACCATACCTTTTTACTCTTTCTTTTCAGCTTTGCCGGGAATTAGGACTTTATTTGACAGCCTAAAGCAGGCAGTACTGTCCTATGAAGTCCCCCGTCAGGACTCTTCTCCAGAAATGTTTGGGGAAATTTTGTAAGTACATGATCTGGTTCAGATTCCTGAATTCCTTGATTGTTTCTTTTATTTTTCAAGACTGTTTCACACTTTGACAGCATGGCATCTGACAAATTAAAAGTCCAACACAACGGAATTTCGACATGGCTGTCATACCGGAATGAATATAAATCTTACAAATCTTCAATAGCCATAGTTATTATTTTGATTAGGTTTACAATAAGCATTATTTATCATTTTGATTAGGTTTACAATAGCCATAGTTATCATTTTGATTAGGTTTACAATAAGCATTATTTATCATTTTGATTAGGTTTACAATAGCCATAGTTATCATTTTGATTAGGTTTACAATAGCCATAGTTATCATTTTGATTAGGTTTACAATAGCCATAGTTATCATTTTGATTAGGTTTACAATAGGCAGGTTTTATTTTTATATTACCCACATTTATAGATGACTTATGTTTCTATATATAAAGGTTTGTGTTTACCATTTTTTGATCCCTTTTTCTGTAAGACATGTGAAAGGACACTTAATACCACTAACGAAAACAAAATATTCAAAGGTTGAAATTCGTATATTTCTAAGTCTCTATTGTACAATTGATCCTTTTAAACAAATGATAAATTTCAAGTCCAAGGAATCTTTATGTATATATGTTTCTCTAAGCTAAATTTTAAAAAAAATGTTCCATGTCTAATGTCGTTTCCTTTTTAACAGGTTCCCCAGGGCCCATTTAAGAAAATGGACAGCGGACATTGCTTGCCTGAAATCGCTTTTAACAAATTACGGCAAAACTATGACAATACTGCATAAGAAACAGGAGGTAAAATCTCAGACGTATTCATTTAACAATAACGTTGTTTATTTTCGTTCTTTTTTTTTTTGTTTTTTTTTGTTGTTTTTTTTTTACAATTGTAGATACAAAATGAAATTCATTTCTAACGCTTTAATCCAAGTTATATTGCGATATATCTTTCCTCGAGTGTTTTTAATTGCCAAGTGACTTAAAGGTTTATTTATCACCGGTAAATGTCAAACAACGACAGGTTTCTAACGTGTTAGACCATTGCGTTTATTGACATGGACGTCATTGACTCAGTAAATTGCCTGCAATTATCTTATTAAATCTATGGCATTTAGATATTAATTATACCAACCCCAAGATTTTAGTCTGCTTTTATCCCTATAAAATCATTTTTTCCATTATCTAAATCTTAAATTTTGACTCTAATCTATTCCATTTTTATTACGATATAATAGTTTCTACATCCGGGTATTTTGAGGTGATATCTTATTCAGCTAAGGTGAAAGCCCGGTCTTTATTCTTCATGAACACTTCGAGTATAGTACCTTATTGCGACGAACTTACCGTATTATATGCATAAGTAATGTTCTTCGGAAATAATTAAAGGGTTTATCTTGAAATAAATTTAACACACTCATGTCAATTATATAAGCATAGTGCTTTGAATTTTATTTAAAAGTCGTGATTTGCCTAACAGAAAAAAAAAAAAAACAGAACATTTTTTCTTTCCCTAGGCTTGTTGGAGGGCGAAGGCAAAAGTGGACAAATATGAATGAATGCTAGAGACAGCACAAAAAGCTCTGCGGTTTAACCCCATTGACTTCGTTAAAAGACGAGAGTCCGTGCTAAGTCTCCATGTAGCACTGAAAGAGAGAGTCTCCGAATATGAAAAATGCAAGTCCAATTATAGGGACAATTTGACAAAGGAAGGACAACTGAGGCAACAGATTATTAAGGTATATGGAATCAGGACACAATTAATACTTTCATTCATTCAATGCTACATTCATTCATTCATTCATTCATTCATTAATTCAGTCAGTCAGTCAGTTCATGTTATTATAGAATATGTTTGTTTGTTTGTTTGTTTGTTTATTTCTTTATTTATGTCTTGATACTCTGAGAAAACTGTTTCGACCTCTCCATAGGTCTCATCAAGTGGTAGCAGGTAACACAACTGCACATAACATGCGTTGTGTTACCTACGGATTTCCCCACGACAGTTTTCCTTTCTGTATTATGTGTTTTTCATTGTGTCTTTTGGGCACTGTCCTTTTGTAGAGGGACTAAGATCCTCTTTTCTGTCTGCAGTGTCCTTGGCTCCTGGTGAACCTGTGCATAGGAGTGATCACCCTTGGAATGACTGTGCAGCATGACTTCCTGTTCTGGGCTGAGTTCTGTACCTTAGATGAGCCTGTATCATATATCCCTGTCTTTCCAGTACACATTTCCTGTTTTCCGGATACTTTGGATACAAATGATGGTAAGTACAGTGTTTTATCCATTTGATCCAGTGATCTCAGAGTACTTGGTGAAAGTATACCCCCAAGTGTTTTACTTTTGTTTTCAGAGATGATCCAAGTCATTTATTGAGTCTGTGTATTGTGGAATGCACTCTTGCCTCAAAGTTTCTTGAATAGTTGACATTTTTAGGTACGGAAACACTGATTGATCTGTTCACAGCCTCACATTTCTGCGTGTTTGTATTAAGTTGCAGTCTTTGTACAACATCACAGGAAAGTTTCATTTTCAGCACTTCCAGGAGAATATTCTTATCACTTTCTGTCATGTTTAGATGAGTCACTTGATGAGGGCCCATTGTCTGCCATATCCATTTCATTTAGCTGTACAGTAGCTTGACCTACAATGTTGGAAGCCCTTTGCATAGATGTTCTACTAGGTGGTGGAATGTAAGAGGCTGCAAGTAGGTATCTAGCCCTGGTGTTGCCCATTGGTGTATCCTGTAGTCCAGCTTGAAACGTCATATTTACAGCAGCAGGATTTGGCCCAGGTTTAGCTGTTTTTATCTCGTCATACAGCTAATACTCATGTGACTTAAAACTGCAGTTTTTACATATCATAGTATGCTTCCAAGCAAGTCCCCATTTTGTTTCATTAGCAATTTTGAAATCAGGTCTCACATCTGTTGTCTTGATTTCCATGATGATGGATGATATCATTCCAGATTTCCACATTTTTATTCATACAGATCATACATGTCCCCTCATGCTGATTCACTTCTGTCTCTTTCAGGGTCAGTCTTGCTTTGGATGATGGCCATAGAATTCTAGCAGACCCAGGTGTGCCATTACAGTCTGGTGCCACAACTGACTGGAGACCCCCACCTGTCGGCTTCGTCACTGCCATTAGAGAGAACTTGTCTGCATCCATTCTTCTGGTCACTTGAGCAGATGCAGCACTGGAACTTGGTAGAGTATCATCAGTCAGAAATCTGACCCCTTTGTTATGTGGAATATTTCCTGGTTTAAAAAAAGTTTTCTTCTTCTTGCTGTACCCTTTCATGGTTTCAGATAAAATAACTGCATGTAAAAGTACAAGAATTATCCTCTCTCCCCCTTATATAACTGGGAAAAGGTGTGCTGTCCTGGTATCATATAACTTCACGAACTCTTCAATACCATTGGATCCCTAGCATCTAACAGCTCCTCCCCTTAAGGGGTGAAAATTACATCACTACCTTAGTTACTACCCCTAACTAGCGTATTCAGATGCTACCAGATTTCAGGTGCTACCTATTATTGACAGGCCCTGGTTTAATTACTTCACACCTGATAAGGAAAACCATTGATGTTTGTGATAAAGGATTGGAGACATGTTGCAAAAGAACAAAATTTGTCAACTTGAGTTTTTAAATTTTCATGATAATTTAATTTAAATTCAAATTTTTAAATAAAAATATGTATCATATTTTAAAATTGACTCTCCACAGAGAGTTTAGCAGCCAGGTTTAATTTCTAGTAATTTCCAGATTTGTATGAGGACTAAAAACTAACTACAGTTTATTTCAAGTGTTTATCTTAATTAATAAATGAACCATTCAAGTTTAAGTTTTGTGCATTGTTCACAGACGGCCATTTTGAAATTCATACTGTTTGTAATACAATGGTGTCCGATAAAATTTATATGCATGCATCAAATTCATTGAAACTTTGCAGCAGTATTTCAGACACATTTATTTGAGTTTTTTTCCATTCAGGTGAAAATGTCTGACCCTGATAGGAATCAGGACACAATTAATACTTCCGGTTCCGTACCTACGAATGTAGTCCGAGTCTATTTTTAGATCATTTTTTCCTCTCTCATTTTGGTGGTGATGTATGCATTAGATTTAGTCATTCTTAGTATTGATTTAAAGGAAATTGGTTATTGTTTAGAATATGAGCATTATAGTGTGGTTGTCTGTGTGTATTTTGGCGACAGTGCACAGTGAGTAATGAGGCATTGGTGCTGATCCGGAAGTGAAATCTGTGACTCATTGCACGTTGCTTTGTTTACAGTCCAGCCATTCACAAGAATGCCGGTTAACCTTTGACAAGAACTTCAGCGTGAGTTCAGCTTTGAAGATACTTTACAGCAACATATGATTTATTAGCATTTGGACACAGTGGAAAGTTAAGTACTGACAAACAAATGTAGAGACTATATAGGAAAATTAATTGTGATCTGATTCCTGTCTGTAGATAGGTTATAAAAGTTTAAATTGTTATCCTGAGTTTATTATTGAAGGTAGATGCATGAAATTTGGACATTTTGTGTATATTGACTTTAAAAATAGAACAATGAAATTGAAAATTAAAAAATTTAAATATTTTTTAAAATTTAAATTAATTTTTAAAATAAAATTAAAATTTTAAAATTTTTGTAAAAAAATGCGCATGTATTGAGCCTATGGGGTTGATACTCAGTATTATCACCATGTATGTATTTCTACATCTTATAGAAGTTGCAAAGGTGGATATTTTTGAAATTCTGTCAGAGAAAATCTTGTTCAATTCTGTGCCAGCACCTAACAGTACTTGCATATTCTGGACAGGCAATGTAACATCAAAAAGGTTATATGGGCTATTGTCATATAGGGACCCTGAGACTAACATTTGGAAAAAGAAACCTGTCCATAGACTGGCATTCACAATAAAGATGAGAAGTGTAAACATTTCAAAAGAGTTAGATGCATCGCATTTATGCCACAACAGTTTGTGTGTGTGAATGCGGATCACCTCAGCCTGGCACCCCATCATATCAACAACAAATAGGCAGTACTGCATAGGATATGGGAATTATTTTGGACATGGTGAATTTCCAAACTGCATGCTACAGTTGAAATTGTGATATGGAAAAATTACAGGTATAATGATATGCCCTGAAACCCACCCACCTACCTACATCCATATAGAAATGTACATTAGCATGACATGGCTGGCTTGCTGGTTGCATGGTTAAATGGGATTAGTTTATTGATTGATTGATTGATTGATTGATTGATGAATAGATTTATGCATTGATAATTGTTTGTTACGAGTAAGGAGGATATAAGGAAGAAAGAGAGACTGGTCTTTATTTTATTTCACTATTCTGGTATGACAGTTTTATCTTAAATCATACATACACTATTCCATTCATTCATTCATTCAATGCTACATTCATTCATTCATTCATTCAGTCAGTCAGTCAGTTCATGTTATTATAGAGTATGTTTGTTTGTTTGTTTGTTTATTTCTTTATTTATGTCTTGATATTCTGAGAAAACTGTTTCGACCTCTCCATAGGTCTCATCAGGTGGTAGCAGGTAACACGACTGCACATAACATGCGTTGTGTTACCTACGGATTTCCCCACGACAGTTTTCCTTTCTGTATTATGTGTTTTTCATTGTGTCTTTTGGGCACTGTCCTTTTGTAGATGGACTAAGATCCTCTTTTCTGTCTGCAGTGTCCTTGGCTCCTGGTGAACCTGTGCATAGGAGTGATCACCCTTGGAATGACTGTGCAGCATGACTTCCTGTTCTGGGCTGAGTTCTGTACCTTAGATGAGCCTGTATCATATATCCCTGTCTTTCCAGTACACATTTCCTGTTTTCCGGATACTTTGGATACAAATGATGGTAAGTACAGTGTTTTATCCATTTGATCCAGTGATCTCAGAGTACTTGGTGAAAGTATACCCCCAAGTGTTTTACTTTTGTTTTCAGAGATGATCCAAGTCATTTATTGAGTCTGTGTATTGTGGAATGCACTCTTGCCTCAAAGTTTCTTGAATAGTTGACATTTTTAGGTACGGAAACACTGATTGATCTGTTCACAGCCTCACATTTCTGCGTGTTTGTATTAAGTTGCAGTCTTTGTACAACATCACAGGAAAGTTTCATTTTCAGCACTTCCAGGAGAATATTCTTATCACTTTCTGTCATGTTTAGATGAGTCACTTGATGAGGGCCCATTGTCTGCCATATCCATTTCATTTAGCTGTACAGTAGCTTGACCTACAATGTTGGAAGCCCTTTGCATAGATGTTCTACTAGGTGGTGGAATGTAAGAGGCTGCAAGTAGGTATCTAGCCCTGGTGTTGCCCATTGGTGTATCCTGTAGTCCAGCTTGAAACATCATATTTACAGCAGCAGGATTTGGCCCAGGTTTAGCTGTTTTTATCTCGTCATACAGCTAATACTCATGTGACTTAAAACTGCAGTTTTTACATATCATAGTATGCTTCCAAGCAAGTCCCCATTTTGTTTCATTAGCAATTTTGAAATCAGGTCTCACATCTGTTGTCTTGATTTCCATGATGATGGATGATATCATTCCAGATTTCCACATTTTTATTCATACAGATCATACATGTCCCCTCATGCTGATTCACTTCTGTCTCTTTCAGGGTCAGTCTTGCTTTGGATGATGGCCATAGAATTCTAGCAGACCCAGGTGTGCCATTACAGTCTGGTGCCACAACTGACTGGAGACCCCCACCTGTCGGCTTCGTCACTGCCGTGAGAGAGAACTTGTCTGCATCCATTCTTCTGGTCACTTGAGCAGATGCAGCACCGGAACTTGGTAGAGTATCATCAGTCAGAAATCTGACCCCTATGTTATGTGGAATATTTCCTGGTTTAAAAAAAGTTTTCTTCTTCTTGGTGTACCCTTTCATGGTTTCAGATAAAATAACTGCATGTAAAAGTACAAGAATTTGTTCGTTCGTTTGATTAACGACGTGTGCGGCCATTCGGCCATTTACGTCGAGTTAATGGGCGCAAAGCGCCCTACTTAATTAGTCGTCAATGGGTTACCGAGCTGCAACCCATTGAACTCTTTAATGTGTGCAAGGCACACTACTTAATTATTCCTATCTTGTGTCTGGAGGTGGCAAAGGCGGAGTCAGTGACGGCAAAGGAGGAGCGTAGCGTCGCCGGACGGCTCAAGCAACCCAGGATTTATTTAAGCCAAAATTTTTTTTGACGTCTTGCACGTTGTAATATAATTTTGAATAACGAACTCTTTACTTTGTGGCGTTTTTCGGGTTAGTCAAGGGTAAGAATAGAGTTTGGTTCCGTCCAAGGTGTGTTCTATATTTTTCTTTTATTCCTAAGTCATCTGCACCATTTGTGTTTTGTTTCGAGTTTTATTTGTGTCTGATCGTTGCCCTTTGTGCGGCTGGTCCTAATGGTTTGTGTTGTCGACCATTTTAAGTTTTGAATTGTTGTTGGTATGAGTTTCAGCTGCCAATCTCAAGGTGCATATGCTTCTTTGTTTATTTGGATAATTTTGGTTTGGTGATATTTGTAGTTTATTGTTACCACATTGTGCGGTGGGCCCCTGATGGTTTGGATTTGGAACCACCTTATACTCTTAAATGATTTTTTGGGTGACGATTAACTTTTCAGAATTTTGTTCCGCTTTGTGCAAAGGGCCCCTGATGGTCTGGGCTTGGGACCACCTTATAATCTTAATAGAGTTGTTTTGGTGACCTTACGTTCTGGGGGTGTTATATCTTTATTGTGCTTTGTTGCTTTTGCCTGATTGGGACCACGTTATATCAGCGAAGTGGTTTTTAGGGACATGTAATATGTTATTGCTCCTTGGACAATTCACCTAGTACCATCACCGAGTTTGAGAAGAAAAGAAAAAGAAAGAAGTAGAAGAAAAAAAAGAGATTAAAGAAAAAAAAAAAAAAAAAAATTTTTTTTTTTTTTTTTTTTTTTTTAAATTAAAATTTTTTTTTTTTTTTTTTAAATTTTTTTTTTTTAAAAAAAGAACAAAATAAATAGTAGGTATTCATTCGTTCATTCATGCATGCATGTTAGTGGTCGTGCAACAGGTTAGTTACATAGTTAGTTTCAAGGGTACGGGACGGAATATATACACTTTTAATTTTTAATTTTCTGATACTTCTTGCAGTGCGAGGGACCAGGTTCGCTTAAAGCGTACCCTCCACCGTAAGGGTGTGGATTCACTTGGTTTCCTCCTTGCTTTTCTATCCCTAGATTTTAGCACTTGCAGTGCGAGGGACCAGGTTCGCTTAAAGCGTACCCTCCACCGTAATGGTGTGGATTCACTTGGTTTCCTCCCTGCTTTTCTATCCCTAGATTTTAGCACTTGCAGTGCGAGGGACCAGGTTCGCTTGAACGTACCCCCTCCATAAGGGCAGAGGGAATACCTTGTTTCCTCCCTGTTCGTGCGGTCTACGCTACTTGTTTGTTTTATGTTAGCGGTATTGATTTTAACTTTCCCGACGGATGATGATTTATTAACCGGGGTTTATATTTTACCTTGCTTTCCGATGTCTGATATATAAGCCAGGACGTTTTTGTATACCGAATTGATGTTGATTTTTTCCGTAGTTAGGAATTTCGGGTATTGGCCTGGGGCTTTTAGTTGTTTTTGATTTTCTTGGAACTTTTTCCGGTGTTGACTGTAGGAGGGGCATTCATTGAATATGTGGCCTAATGTTTCTGGGGTTGGGCAGTGAGGGCAATTAATTCCTGCCTCTTTCATGTCAGGTAGAAACCTAGCAAAACTGCTGGCTAGTAGTGTATTTCCAGTTTTAATTCTAGTTATGACTTTGGAGTCATGCGGGTTTGTTAGGTTAGGGACACTAACGTTTCTGCTAACTAACTTGAGCAGGTTGAAGAGTTTTCTCCCTTTCTTTGCATTATTCCATTCTCGCTGCCATTTCATATCTATTTTCAGCCTAATCATACTGTATATTTCAAAGATGCTGTAATCCAACTGGTGTATTTCGGATTCGCTTAGTTTGTTTTTAGCTTCTTTGTCGGCCCTTTCGTTTCCGGGTATGTTAGTGTGGGAGGGTACCCACATAAATTCTACAGTATGGTTATTTTGTTCCAATATTTTGAGTCTTAAGTAGACTTCCCTTAACAAATTTTCTCTGCTGGAGGAGTTTCCTGTTTTTAGAGTTTGCAGCACACTGAGGGAGTCGCTAATTATCACTGCTTTTGTTGTTTGGGTTTCCTGAATCCATTTGATGGCTTCGTTAATAGCCCAAAATTCTACCGTGTAAATTGAGCAGTGATCGGGCAGCCTCGCCCCCAGCGTGATGTTTTCACCCGGGATCACGACTGCCGCTGCAGTGCGTCCCGGGTCTGGGGATTTGGACCCATCTGTGTAAATTTGGGTGTATCCCTCATACCTACTCTCTATTTCTGTTAGTACTTTTGCCCTTATTTCTATGGGTTGTTGTTGTTTATCGCCATAGTTTAGCGCATTTACATTTATTACAGGGGGTTTACAGGTCCAAGGGGCGGTGTCCGGATATTTAGTGACTTCCGCTTGGAGGTTATTGAGGTCTAATTCCTTTACCAGATTGTGGATTTTTTTTCCCCCCGGTAAATTTTTTAGGAGTTTATGCCTAAAGGGCTTGTTGCATTTTTCTATGATGTTTTGAGTAGGGTGCGAGTTGGTATGGATGGAGATCCTTGTTGCATATCTTAAGAGTAACTCCTCCCTTCTAAGGTTTAGGGGGAGTTCCCCGGTTAATATTCCTAGCTCTTCTCTAGAAGTGTTACCGAGAGCACCGGTGCAAATAAGCAGAGCCTGGCGTTGTATTCGATCTAGATGTTTAAGAAGGTTGGGGTTTGCCGAAGCATACGCTTGGCACCCATAGTCAATTTTTGATCGAATAAGAGTCCTATATAGTGTAAGAAGAGTGGCTTGGTCCGCCCCCCAATCGGTCCCTTTAAGGTTCCTCAAGAGGTTTAGATCTTGACTACATCTTCTTACTAGCTCTGTTATGTGTCTGCCCCATGTAAGGTGCTCATCGAATAACACTCCCAGGAAGCGTGCTACTTTTTAGAATTGGATTTCGGTTCCGTTCAGGAAAAGTTTAGGTGGATCCCAACACGTGTGAGTTTTAATAGTAAACAGTACGCCGACTGTTTTTCCTGGGGATATTTTGAAGCCCCACCTATCGGCCCATTGACCAATCCTATCTAGCCCCGTCTGTATGCGGCTAACCACAGTTTTGCTGGCGGGGTTTCCCGCCCGCCAGATTCCGCTGTCGTCAGCAAATTGAGATAGGTCCAGATAAGTCTGATCAACTGACTTGCCAAGGTCGTTTATCATGATGTTAAAAAGCGTGGGGCTTAGTACACTGCCCTGAGGGGTCCCATTTTCTAGTGCGTGTGTTTGAGAGTATTGATTGCCCACTCTTGTTTGAATATTTCGACCTGTCAAAAAGTTAGATATCCATTTATGTATTCGGCCAGTTATTCCATAGTGATTTAATTTAGCAATTAATCCTTTGGTCCAGATTAGATCATATGCTTTTTCCAGGTCGAGGAATACGGTGATTAGGTTACGATCGCATTTCCTATTTGCATTAAATGCTAATCTTATACTTGCTTCCAGGCGAAGCAATTGATCTAACGTGGATCGTTTGTTGCGGAATCCACTTTGATTATTGGATATCAACTTCTTGCTTTCTAGGTGGTATTTTAGCCTATTGTTAATCATAGTCTCCATGACTTTACATATGTTGTTGGTGAGTGAAATCGGTCTGTACGAATTTATATCTGCTGTATCTTTTCCGGGTTTCGGGATAGGTATGCCTATTGCCTGTTTCCAACGTTTTGGAATTTCTCCCGATCGCCAGATCAAATTCAGCAGACCCAAAATCACCAGTTCTGTTTTTTCGGGGAGATTTTTGTAGATTTCATACCCCAGCATGTCTTCACCTGGTGAGGTGGTTTTTTTTATTAGTGAGTGCTTTTCGCCACTCATGGATAGTGAAATCTACGTTTAAGGGGCTTGTGTGGTTTCCCCTATCTATGAACAATTCCGGGTGTTCTCTTTCTATTTCGTTCCGGTGGTTTTGGAATTTTATTGAGTGGTTGGCATTACTGCTCATGCCGGCAAAGTGTGAGGCTAGTTTTTCGGCTTTTTCTGCATCGGTTGTAAGCCCAGATAGTTTTGGGGTCGAAAAGGACGTTTTCCCCCTAATTTTCTTAATTTTTTCCCATATTTGTTTTGGGTTTACCTTGTAGTTTAGGGTTGAGCAGTACTCCTTCCACGAGTTTTGTTTGGCCGTGAATACAGTGTTTTTCACATGGCGTTCTTTCTCTTTGTACACAAGGAAATCCTGAGAATTTTTAGTGTGCCTAAACCGATTTAGGGTCTTTTTTTCTCTTTTATGGCTTGTTTACATTCTTCATTCCACCAGGGAACGGACTGTTTAATGCTCCGCCCTCCTGTTCTGGGTATGCTCCACTCCGCTGCCGACGACAACGCCTTAACGATATTTTCGTTGTAGATTTCGACGTTGTCATCACACAAGAGAGCGTCATCAAACCCCTCACACAGGGTACGGAACATTTCCCAGTCCGCTTTATCGAATTTCCATTTGGGGGGAGGGGAGATGTTATTTCTGTGTACTTTAAGGTTGACAGAGGTTAATATCGGAAAGTGGTCACTGCCTAGTGTGCTGGATTGTTCTACTTCCCAATCGGCTATTTCCGCAATTTTGGGTGAGCATAGTGTTAAATCAATCGCTGACATGGCCCCGTTTAAGGGGTTAATTCTGGTGTGTGCACCGTTATTCAGTACTACTAGGTTTGATAGGGTGATCCACCTTTCGATATTTCCGCCCCTCCTATCCAGGTGGTTACCTCCCCATTGTTCACTATGGGCGTTTAGGTCCCCACATATAATTATATACTCTCCGAGGCCACCCACAATAGAGTGGTATGTTTCGGGTTTTATTATTAATGTCCCGCCTGGGTCGTACATGTTTACTATGGTTATCGGCTTAGCGCCGTTGTTAATTTTAATAATTTGGTGCTCTGGTTTATAATCGTTGTTTATGGTTTGTTGTGTGCCCTCTATAGACTCACACGAGAGGGTATTGCTGATAAATGTCGCCAGTCCACCGCCCTTCTGCCCATTGGGTCTGTTTTTTAAATAGCAGGTGGAGTATCCAGGTATTTTTGGCGTGTTTTGCAGTTGTCCGCTCAAGTGAGTTTCTTGAAGGCACACGATATCCGGTTTAATGGGGTTGTTTTGTATCCAGATTATTAATTCGGGTAAATTTTTTCTTATCCCTCTACAGTTCCATTGAAGTATTTGTATTACTGTTTTGTATTCCATGATGGATTCCCCCTATTTACTGGTGTTGCTTTTGATGGTTCCGTGTGAACCCTGTGGTTAATCCTCAAATTGATGAGGTTTTGTATTTGGGTAAATATGGTTTCGGCAGGGATGAGGTTGTCCTGACTGAGATTGAGTACCCTGTCGATTATATCCCGGATAAGTTCAAGAATGTGTGTTACCGGGATTAAGGTCTTGTCTGTTAGCTTTGTATTATCTGAATTTTTGTTTGTTTTTTGTACTTTTTTGGTGCTAGCGCTGGTCGGTTTATCTTTCGTTGTGTTTGGGGTTGGCGTTTTTTTGGTTGTGTTTGCGTGTTTTTCTTTGTTTTCGCTGTTTTGTTTTTCCTTTAAGAGTGGAGCTTTGGTGGGTCCCTTAACTGGGTTGGTTGTTTTTGGTTGTGCCAAATTTTTCTCGGATGATTGTGTGCTTTTGGGTTTTTTATTTGGGTTTTTGTCGTCTCCCTTGTCCTGTGGATTACTTTTTTCCTGGTTTTGGGTAGGGGGGTTTACGCTTAAGGGTTTTTGGCTTTTAACTTGAGTCACAGCGACTGTGTATGATACATGATTTGTTTCCATGTATTTAATTATTTTGTCTTCTTGGATCGCATATGTGCAATCTCCTGATCTTGGGGTGTGGGGTTTGCGGCAGTTCGCGCATTTTTGTCCCTCATATTTGCATTCCCCCTCGTGGGGGCCTCCACATTTATTGCATCATGCGGGGAATCTGCATATTGTTTTGTAATGTCCCCACCTTTTACATTTGATGCAGAATCTGGGTTTGTTTATGTACTCTCGTACCTGGCAGTATCGGCCATACGGTCCTAAGCGGATCTGTGATGGTGGCGATGTATCAAATTGTAGAAGTACGGCGGTCAAGTTTTCTCCTTGCTTGTTTTTTAACCTTACTACTTTTTGAATTTCCTGACCTTGGTTTCGTAGTTCGGTGGCGATGCTTTGAGTGTCATGTTTTGCGTTTACATGAATTATTTTGTTGTAGATCGGTTTAGTGTATTTTGCGGTGGGTTGGTTCTGTGATGCGCTTGATGTGTGTCGAGTAATGGTTACTCTGTACGGACCAATGGTTTGAATTTCAAGAAATTTAGCTACCTGTTTTGCGGTTGTGCACCGAACCACTATATAGTCAGTTTTTGTGTGGATGATCTGGAATATTCCCCCCTGTTTCATAGTGAGCTCGTTGGCAATGGTTCGGTCGCTTAAATTATTAATATTTATTCCCCTACTTTTGATGTAAATTGTCAGATCAGGGGAGTGGTAGGCATACTTATGTTTTTGGGGTGCGCGACTGTGTGATTTATCCGGTACTGTATTGCCTGTGTTGGGTTGCCGGATGGAGTTATTTTCCACGGTTAGTTTGGTTTTTTTAGTTTTTGTTGGTCCTTTTAACGGCCCTTTTCCTTTGCCTTGTACTACTGGGTTTTTCTGTGTGGTTTGTGGTTTGAGTTTTTTTTCCTGTAATTTTACTGGTGTTGTTTGCCTAGGTTTTGAGGGTCCTTCAGTTTGACTGCTATGTATCCTTTCGTTGTTTATTTTGTAGTTGTTTGTTTCGGGAGTTTTAGGGTTACTAATTGTTTTTCTTAAGGTTGCTTTTACCGTGGTTTTCCCGTTTTCTTTCACAACATCCACATATAATTGGGTTTTGTTTTGTCCCTTATTGCCAGTTTTGCTGTTGTTAATTTGCGGGGTGGTGGGAGTTTCCGGGATTATAATGTTTTCCTGCCCCTCCTTATCTCTGGTTGTTGGCGTTATGGCTAGACTAATTGGTTCTTTCCGTTCTGGTGAGCCGGCTGGTATGTGCCGTCTGGTGTTTTTATTGCTGTTATTGCCTGAGGGGTTTCTTTTACCTTTGTGCTGGGTTTCGGGGTCCGAGATATGATCCCTACTGAGGGGTGTTGAAGTGGCCCCCATGTTGAGTGTAGTGTCGGTATCTTGGCTGATATCCGTTTGAGATCCGTTCATAGCGAACTGAATCTCTGATTCGCTATCGTCTTGGGACATTGTTGATTCATTACTTTCATTACAGATTAGGGAAAATTTCCTGACATTTCCGTCTTTCCCCGTTGCTAGGTGACCAACATATGCTGCGGGTGGGGTTTGATTTATGCATCTGTTGATGCGGGTTTTAGAGTTTTTTTTGTTGCGTAACATGGTTATTTTTGACATTTTCCTGTGGTTAAAGTATTGAAGGGTTTTTAGGGAGGTAATTTGTTTTTAGTTTAATCGAATTTGCAAACACAAGAGTAGTTAAAATAAATATTAGTTGAATTAAGGAATAAATACAATAAAAAGAAATGAGACTGCCTGGGAGGGTATGTTGTTACGAGGGACGGTTAATAAATTTGCTAGGTGTTTAGTATTTTTAAATGAACCTCGGCTTTTTCCTTTATAGGTGAGATTTTGTGAGGGGTATCCTCACTGTATTTCTAGTAGTTCTATAGTGGACACTAGTCTGGGTGATAATTGGATTTTAAGAGCGGGTGTGATGATTTTGTGTATAGGCTCAATGTAACAGAAAATCTTGCAGTGATCTCTCTCCCCCTTATATAACTGGGAAAAGGTGTGCTGCCCTGGTATCATATAACTTCACGAACTCTTCAATACCATTGGATCCCTAGCATCTAACAGCTCCTCCCCTTAAGGGGTGAAAATTACATCACTACCTTAGTTACTACCCCTAACTAGCGTATTCAGATGCTACCAGATTTCAGGTGCTACCTATTATTGACAGGCCCTGGTTTAATTACTTCACACCTGATAAGGAAAACCATTGATGTTTGTGATAAAGGATTGGAGACATGTTGCAAAAGAACAAAATTTGTCAACTTGAGTTTTTAAATTTTCATGATAATTTAATTTAAATTCAAATTTTTAAATAAAAATATGTATCATATTTTAAAATTGACTCTCCACAGAGAGTTTAGCAGCCAGGTTTAATTTCTAGTAATTTCCAGATTTGTATGAGGACTAAAAACTAACTACAGTTTATTTCAAGTGTTTATCTTAATTAATAAATGAACCATTCAAATTTAAGTTTTGTGCATTGTTCACAGACGGCCATTTTGAAATTCATACTGTTTGTAATACAATGGTGTCCGATAAAATTTATATGCATGCATCAAATTCATTGAAACTTTGCAGCAGTATTTCAGACACATTTATTTGAGTTTTTTTCCATTCAGGTGAAAATGTCTGACCCTGATAGGAATCAGGACACAATTAATACTTCCAGTTCAGTACCTACGAATGTAGTCCGAGTCTATTTTTAGATCATTTTTTCCTCTCTCATTTTGGTGGTGATGTATGCATTAGATTTAGTCATTCTTAGTATTGATTTAAAGGAAATTGGTTATTGTTTAGAATATGAGCATTATAGTGTGGTTGTCTGTGTGTATTTTGGCGACAGTGCACAGTGAGTAATGAGGCATTGGTGCTGATCCGGAAGTGAAATCTGTGACTCATTGCACGTTGCTTTGTTTACAGTCCAGCCATTCACAAGAATGCCGGTTAACCTTTGACAAGAACTTCAGCGTGAGTTCATCTTTGAAGATACTTTACAGCAACATATGATTTATTAGCATTTGGACACAGTGGAAAGTTCAGTACTGACAAACAAATGTAGAGACTATATAGGAAAATTAATTGTGATCTGATTCCTGTCTGTAGATAGGTTATAAAAGTTTAAATTGTTATCCTGAGTTTATTATTGAAGGTAGATGCATGAAATTTGGACATTTTGTGTATATTGACTTTAAAAATAGAACAATGAAATTGAAAATTAAAAAATTTAAATATTTTTTAAAATTTAAATTAATTTTTAAAATAAAATTAAAATTTTAAAATTTTTGTAAAAAAATGCACATGTATTGAGCCTATGGGGTTGATACTCAGTATTATCACCATGTATGTATTTCTACATCTTATAGAAGTTGCAAAGGTGGATATTTTTGAAATTCTGTCAGAGAAAATCTTGTTCAATTCTGTGCCAGCACCTAACAGTACTTGCATATTCTGGACAGGCAATGTAACATCAAAAAGGTTATATGGGCTATTGTCATATAGGGACCCTGAGAATAACATTTGGAAAAAGAAACCTGTCCATAGACTGGCATTCACAATAAAGATGAGAAGTGTAAACATTTCAAAAGAGTTAGATGCATCGCATTTATGCCACAATAGTTTGTGTGTGTGAATGCGGACTACCTCAGCCTGGCACCCCATCATATCAACAACAAATAGGCAGTACTGCATAGGATATGGGAATTATTTTGGACATGGTGAATTTCCAAACTGCATGCTACAGTTGAAATTGTGATATGGAAAAATTACAGGTATAATGATATGCCCTGAAACCCACCCACCTACCTACATCCATATAGAAATGTACATTAGCATGACATGGCTGGCTTGCTGGTTGCATGGTTAAATGGGATTAGTTTATTGATTGATTGATTGATTGATTGATTGATTGATGAATAGATTTATGCATTGATGATTGTTTGTTATGAGTAAGGAGGATATAAGGAAGAAAGAGAGACTGGTCTTTATTTTATTTCACTATTCTGGTATGACAGTTTTATCTTAAATCATACATACACTATTCCATTCATTCATTCATTCAATGCTACATTCATTCATTCATTCATTCAGTCAGTCAGTCAGTTCATGTTATTATAGAGTATGTTTGTTTGTTTTTTTGTTTATTTCTTTATTTATGTCTTGATATTCTGAGAAAACTGTTTCGACCTCTCCATAGGTCTCATCAGGTGGTAGCAGGTAACACGACTGCACATAACATGCGTTGTGTTACCTACGGATTTCCCCACGACAGTTTTCCTTTCTGTATTATGTGTTTTTCATTGTGTCTTTTGGGCACTGTCCTTTTGTAGATGGACTAAGATCCTCTTTTCTGTCTGCAGTGTCCTTGGCTCCTGGTGAACCTGTGCATAGGAGTGATCACCCTTGGAATGACTGTGCAGCATGACTTCCTGTTCTGGGCTGAGTTCTGTACCTTAGATGAGCCTGTATCATATATCCCTGTCTTTCCAGTACACATTTCCTGTTTTCCGGATACTTTGGATACAAATGATGGTAAGTACAGTGTTTTATCCATTTGATCCAGTGATCTCAGAGTACTTGGCGAAAGTATACCCCCAAGTGTTTTACTTTTATTTTCAGAGATGATCCAAGTCTGTTATTGAGTCTGTGTATTGTGGAATGCACTCTTGCCTCAAAGTTTCTTGAATAGTTGACATTTTTAGATACGGAAACACTGATTGATCTGTTCACAGCCTCACATTTCTGCGTGTTTGTATTAAGTTGCAGTCTTTGTACAACATCACGGGAAAGTTTCATTTTCAGCACTTCCAGGAGAATATTCCTATCACTTTCTGTCATGTTTAGATGAGTCACTTGATGAGGGCCCATTGTCTGCCATATCCATTTCATTTAGCTGTACAGTAGCTTGACTTACAATGTTGGAAGCCCTTTGCATAGATGTTCTACTAGGTGGTGGAATGTAAGAGGCTGCAAGTAGGTATCTAGCCCTGGTGTTGCCCATTGGTGTATCCTGTAGTCCAGCTTGAAACATCATATTTACAGCAGCAGGATTTGGCCCAGGTTTAGCTATTTTTATCTCGTCATACAGCTAATACTCATGTGACTTAAAACTGCAGTTTTTACATATCATAGTATGCTTCCAAGCAAGTCCCCATTTTGTTTCATTAGCAATTTTGAAATCAGGTCTCACATCTGTTGTCTTGATTTCCATGATGATGGATGATATCATTCCAGATTTCCACATTTTATTCATACAGATCATACATGTCCCCTCATGCTGATTCACTTCTGTCTCTTTCAGGGTCAGTCTTGCTTTGGATGATGGCCATAGAATTCTAGCAGACCCAGGTGTGCCATTACAGTCTGGTGCCACAACTGACTGGAGACCCCCACCTGTCGGCTTCGTCACTGCCGTGAGAGAGAACTTGTCTGCATCCATTCTTCTGGTCACTTGAGCAGATGCAGCACCGGAACTTGGTAGAGTATCATCAGTCAGAAATCTGACCCCTTTGTTATGTGGAATATTTCCTGGTTTAAAAAAAGTTTTCTTCTTCTTGGTGTACCCTTTCATGGTTTCAGATAAAATAACTGCATGTAAAAGTACAAGAATTATCCTCTCTCCCCCTTATATAACTGGGAAAAGGTGTGCTGCCCTGGTATCATATAACTTCACGAACTCTTCAATACCATTGGATCCCTAGCATCTAACAGCTCCTCCCCTTAAGGGGTGAAAATTACATCACTACCTTAGTTACTACCCCTAACTAGCGTATTCAGATGCTACCAGATTTCAGGTGCTACCTATTATTGACAGGCCCTGGTTTAATTACTTCACACCTGATAAGGAAAACCATTGATGTTTGTGATAAAGGATTGGAGACATGTTGCAAAAGAACAAAATTTGTCAACTTGAGTTTTTAAATTTTCATGATAATTTAATTTAAATTCAAAATTTTTAAATAAAAATATGTATCATATTTTAAAATTGACTCTCCACAGAGAGTTTAGCAGCCAGGTTTAATTTCTAGTAATTTCCAGATTTGTATGAGGACTAAAAACTAACTACAGTTTATTTCAAGTGTTTATCTTAATTAATAAATGAACCATTCAACTTTAAGTTTTGTGCATTGTTCACAGTCGGCCATTTTGAAATTCATACTGTTTGTAATACAATGGTGTCCGATAAAATTTATATGCATGCATCAAATTCATTGAAACTTTGCAGCAGTATTTCAGACACATTTATTTGAGTTTTTTTCCATTCAGGTGAAAATGTCTGACCCTGATAGGAATCAGGACACAATTAATACTTCCGGTTCCGTACCTACGAATGTAGTCCGAGTCTATTTTTAGATCATTTTTTCCTCTCTCATTTTGGTGGTGATGTATGCATTAGATTTAGTCATTCTTAGTATTGATTTAAAGGAAATTGGTTATTGTTTAGAATATGAGCATTATAGTGTGGTTGTCTGTGTGTATTTTGGCGACAGTGCACAGTGAGTAATGAGGCATTGGTGCTGATCCGGAAGTGAAATCTGTGACTCATTGCACGTTGCTTTGTTTACAGTCCAGCCATTCACAAGAATGCCGGTTAACCTTTGACAAGAACTTCAGCGTGAGTTCATCTTTGAAGATACTTTACAGCAACATATGATTTATTAGCATTTGGACACAGTGGAAAGTTCAGTACTGACAAACAAATGTAGAGACTATATAGGAAAATTAATTGTGATCTGATTCCTGTCTGTAGATATGTTATACAAGTTTAAATTGTTATCCTGAGTTTATTATTGAAGGTAGATGCATGAAATTTGGACATTTTGTGTATATTGACTTTAAAAATAGAACAATGAAATTGAAAATTAAAAAATTTAAATATTTTTTAAAATTTAAATTAATTTTTAAAATAAAATTAAAATTTTAAAATTTTTGTAAAAAAATGCACATGTATTGAGCCTATGGGGTTGATACTCAGTATTATCACCATGTATGTATTTCTAATGTATTTCTACATCTTATAGAAGTTGCAAAGGTGGATATTTTTGAAATTCTGTCAGAGAAAATCTTGTTCAATTCTGTGCCAGCACCTAACAGTACTTGCATATTCTGGACAGGCAATGTAACATCAAAAAGGTTATATGGGCTATTGTCATATAGGGACCCTGAGACTAACATTTGGAAAAAGAAACCTGTCCATAGACTGGCATTCACAATAAAGATGAGAAGTGTAAACATTTCAAAAGAGTTAGATGCATCGCATTTATGCCACAATAGTTTGTGTGTGTGAATGCGGATCACCTTAGCCTGGCACCCCATCATATCAACAACAAATAGGCAGTACTGCATAGGATATGGGAATTATTTTGGACATGGTGAATTTCCAAACTGCATGCTACAGTTGAAATTGTGATATGGAAAAATTACAGGTATAATGATATGCCCTGAAACCCACCCACCTACCTACATCCATATAGAAATGTACATTAGCATGACATGGCTGGCTTGCTGGTTGCATGGTTAAATGGGATTAGTTTATTGATTGATTGATTGATTGATTGATTGATTGATTGATTGATTGATTGATTGATGAATAGATTTATGCATTGATGATTGTTTGTTATGAGTAAGGAGGATATAAGGAAGAAAGAGAGACTGGTCTTTATTTTTTTTCACTATTCTGGTATGACAGTTTTATCTTAAATCATACATACACTATTCCATTCATTCATTCATTCAATGCTACATTCATTCATTCATTCATTCATAAATTCAGTCAGTCAGTCAGTTCATGTTATTATAGAATATGTTTGTTTGTTTGTTTGTTTGTTTGTTTGTTTGTTTGTTTATTTCTTTATTTATGTCTTGATATTCTGAGAAAACTGTTTCAACCTCTCCATAGGTCTCATCAGGTGGTAGCAGGTAACACGACTGCACATAACATGCGTTGTGTTACCTACGGATTTCCCCACGACAGTTTTCCTTTCTGTATTATGTGTTTTTCATTGTGTCTTTTGGGCACTGTCCTTTTGTAGATGGACTAAGATCCTCTTTTCTGTCTGCAGTGTCCTTGGCTCCTGGTGAACCTGTGCATAGGAGTGATCACCCTTGGAATGACTGTGCAGCATGACTTCCTGTTCTGGGCTGAGTTCTGTACCTTAGATGAGCCTGTATCATATATCCCTGTCTTTCCAGTACACATTTCCTGTTTTCCGGATACTTTGGATACAAATGATGGTAAGTACAGTGTTTTATCCATTTGATCCAGTGATCTCAGAGTACTTGGTGAAAGTATACCCCCAAGTGTTTCACTTTTATTTTCAGAGATGATCCAAGTCATTTATTGAGTCTGTGTATTGTGGAATGCACTCTTGCCTCAAAGTTTCTTGAATAGTTGACATTTTTAGGTACGGAAACACTGATTGATCTGTTCACAGCCTCACATTTCTGCGTGTTTGTATTAAGTTGCAGTCTTTGTACAACATCACAGGAAAGTTTCATTTTCAGCACTTCCAGGAGAATATTCTTATCACTTTCTGTCATGTTTAGATGAGTCACTTGATGAGGGCCCATTGTCTGCCATATCCATTTCATTTAGCTGTACAGCAGCTTGACCTACAATGTTGGAAGCCCTTTGCATAGATGTTCTACTAGGTGGTGGAATGTAAGAGGCTGCAAGTAGGTATCTAGCCCTGGTGTTGCCCATTGGTGTATCCTGTAGTCCAGCTTGAAACGTCATATTTACAGCAGCAGGATTTGGCCCAGGTTTAGCTGTTTTTATCTCGTCATACAGCTAATACTCATGTGACTTAAAACTGCAGTTTTTACATATCATAGTATGCTTCCAAGTAAGTCCCCATTTTGTTTTATTAGCAATTTTGAAATCAGGTCTCACATCTGTTGTCTTGATTTCCATGATGATGGATGATATCATTCCAGATTTCCACATTTGTATTCATACAGATCATACATGTCCCCTCATGCTGATTCACTTCTGTCTCTTTCAGGGTCAGTCTTGCTTTGGATGATGGCCATAGAATTCTAGCAGACCCAGGTGTGCCATTACAGTCTGGTGCCACAACTGACTGGAGACCCCCACCTGTCGGCTTTGTCACTGCCATGAGAGAGAACTTGTCTGCATCCATTCTTCTGGTCACTTGAGCAGATGCAGCACTGGAACTTGGTAGAGTATCATCAGTCAGAAATCTGACCCCTTTGTTATGTGGAATATTTCCTGGTTTAAAAAAAGTTTTCTTCTTCTTGGTGTACCCTTTCATGGTTTCAGATAAAATAACTGCATGTAAAAGTACAAGAATTATCCTCTCTCCCCCTTATGTAACAGGAAAAGGTGTGCTGCCCTGGTATCATATAACTTCACGAACTCTTCAATACCATTGGATCCCTAGCATCTAACAGCTCCTCCCCTTAAGGGGTGAAAATTACATCACTACCTTAGTTACTACCCCTAACTAGCGTATTCAGATGCTACCAGATTTCAGGTGCTACCTATTATTGACAGGCCCTGGTTTAATTACTTCACACCTGATAAGGAAAACCATTGATGTTTGTGATAAAGGATTGGAGACATGTTGCAAAAGAACAAAATTTGTCAACTTGAGTTTTTAAATTTTCATGATAATTTAATTTAAATTCAAATTTTTAAATAAAAATATGTATCATATTTTAAAATTGACTCTCCACAGAGAGTTTAGCAGCCAGGTTTAATTTCTAGTAATTTCCAGATTTGTATGAGGACTAAAAACTAACTACAGTTTATTTCAAGTGTTTATCTTAATTAATAAATGAACCATTCAAGTTTAAGTTTTGTGCATTGTTCACAGACGGCCATTTTGAAATTCATACTGTTTGTAATACAATGGTGTCCGATAAAATTTATATGCATGCATCAAATTCATTGAAACTTTGCAGCAGTATTTCAGACACATTTATTTGAGTTTTTTTCCATTCAGGTGAAAATGTCTGACCCTGATAGGAATCAGGACACAATTAATACTTCCAGTTCAGTACCTACGAATGTAGTCCGAGTCTATTTTTAGATCATTTTTTCCTCTCTCATTTTGGTGGTGATGTATGCATTAGATTTAGTCATTCTTAGTATTGATTTAAAGGAAATTGGTTATTGTTTAGAATATGAGCATTATAGTGTGGTTGTCTGTGTGTATTTTGGCGACAGTGCACAGTGAGTAATGAGGCATTGGTGCTGATCCGGAAGTGAAATCTGTGACTCATTGCACGTTGCTTTGTTTACAGTCCAGCCATTCACAAGAATGCCGGTTAACCTTTGACAAGAACTTCAGCGTGAGTTCATCTTTGAAGATACTTTACAGCAACATATGATTTATTAGCATTTGGACACAGTGGAAAGTTCAGTACTGACAAACAAATGTAGAGACTATATAGGAAAATTAATTGTGATCTGATTCCTGTCTGTAGATATGTTATACAAGTTTAAATTGTTATCCTGAGTTTATTATTGAAGGTAGATGCATGAAATTTGGACATTTTGTGTATATTGACTTTAAAAATAGAACAATGAAATTGAAAATTAAAAAATTTAAATATTTTTTAAAATTTAAATTAATTTTTAAAATAAAATTAAAATTTTAAAATTTTTGTAAAAAAATGCACATGTATTGAGCCTATGGGGTTGATACTCAGTATTATCACCATGTATGTATTTCTACATCTTATAGAAGTTGCAAAGGTGGATATTTTTGAAATTCTGTCAGAGAAAATCTTGTTCAATTCTGTGCCAGCACCTAACAGTACTTGCATATTCTGGACAGGCAATGTAACATCAAAAAGGTTATATGGGCTATTGTCATATAGGGACCCTGAGAATAACATTTGGAAAAAGAAACCTGTCCATAGACTGGCATTCACAATAAAGATGAGAAGTGTAAACATTTCAAAAGAGTTAGATGCATCGCATTTATGCCACAATAGTTTGTGTGTGTGAATGCGGACCACCTCAGCCTGGCACCCCATCATATCAACAACAAATAGGCAGTACTGCATAGGATATGGGAATTATTTTGGACATGGTGAATTTCCAAACTGCATGCTACAGTTGAAATTGTGATATGGAAAAATTACAGGTATAATGATATGCCCTGAAACCCACCCACCTACCTACATCCATATAGAAATGTACATTAGCATGACATGGCTGGCTTGCTGGTTGCATGGTTAAATGGGATTAGTTTATTGATTGATTGATTGATTGATTGATTGATGAATAGATTTATGCATTGATGATTGTTTGTTATGAGTAAGGAGGATATAAGGAAGAAAGAGAGACTGGTCTTTATTTTATTTCACTATTCTGGTATGACAGTTTTATCTTAAATCATACATACACTATTCCATTCATTCATTCATTCAATACTACATTCATTCATTCATTCATTCATAAATTCAGTCAGTCAGTCAGTTCATGTTATTATAGAATATGTTTGTTTGTTTGTTTGTTTGTTTGTTTATTTCTTTATTTATGTCTTGATATTCTGAGAAAACTGTTTCGACCTCTCCATAGGTCTCATCAGGTGGTAGCAGGTAACACGACTGCACATAACATGCGTTGTGTTACCTACGGATTTCCCCACGACAGTTTTCCTTTCTGTATTATGTGTTTTTCATTGTGTCTTTTGGGCACTGTCCTTTTGTAGATGGACTAAGATCCTCTTTTCTGTCTGCAGTGTCCTTGGCTCCTGGTGAACCTGTGCATAGGAGTGATCACCCTTGGAATGACTGTGCAGCATGACTTCCTGTTCTGGGCTGAGTTCTGTACCTTAGATGAGCCTGTATCATATATCCCTGTCTTTCCAGTACACATTTCCTGTTTTCCGGATACTTTGGATACAAATGATGGTAAGTACAGTGTTTTATCCATTTGATCCAGTGATCTCAGAGTACTTGGTGAAAGTATACCCCCAAGTGTTTTACTTTTGTTTTCAGAGATGATCCAAGTCATTTATTGAGTCTGTGTATTGTGGAATGCACTCTTGCCTCAAAGTTTCTTGAATAGTTGACATTTTTAGGTACGGAAACACTGATTGATCTGTTCACAGCCTCACATTTCTGCGTGTTTGTATTAAGTTGCAGTCTTTGTACAACATCACAGGAAAGTTTCATTTTCAGCACTTCCAGGAGAATATTCTTATCACTTTCTGTCATGTTTAGATGAGTCACTTGATGAGGGCCCATTGTCTGCCATATCCATTTCATTTAGCTGTACAGTAGCTTGACCTACAATGTTGGAAGCCCTTTGCATAGATGTTCTACTAGGTGGTGGAATGTAAGAGGCTGCAAGTAGGTATCTAGCCCTGGTGTTGCCCATTGGTGTATCCTGTAGTCCAGCTTGAAACATCATATTTACAGCAGCAGGATTTGGCCCAGGTTTAGCTGTTTTTATCTCGTCATACAGCTAATACTCATGTGACTTAAAACTGCAGTTTTTACATATCATAGTATGCTTCCAAGTAAGTCCCCATTTTGTTTTATTAGCAATTTTGAAATCAGGTCTCACATCTGTTGTCTTGATTTCCATGATGATGGATGATATCATTCCAGATTTCCACATTTTTATTCATACAGATCATACATGTCCCCTCATGCTGATTCACTTCTGTCTCTTTCAGGGTCAGTCTTGCTTTGGATGATGGCCATAGAATTCTAGCAGACCCAGGTGTGCTATTACAGTCTGGTGCCACAACTGACTGGAGACCCCCACCTGTCGGCTTTGTCACTGCCATGAGAGAGAACTTGTCTGCATCCATTCTTCTGGTCACTTGAGCAGATGCAGCACTGGAACTTGGTAGAGTATCATCAGTCAGAAATCTGACCCCTTTGTTATGTGGAATATTTCCTGGTTTAAAAAAAGTTTTCTTCTTCTTGGTGTACCCTTTCATGGTTTCAGATAAAATAACTGCATGTAAAAGTACAAGAATTATCCTCTCTCCCCCTTATATAACAGGGAAAAGGTGTGCTGCCCTGGTATCATATAACTTCACGAACTCTTCAATACCATTGGATCCCTAGCATCTAACAGCTCCTCCCCTTAAGGGGTGAAAATTACATCACTACCTTAGTTACTACCCCTAACTAGCGTATTCAGATGCTACCAGATTTCAGGTGCTACCTATTATTGACAGGCCCTGGTTTAATTACTTCACACCTGATAAGGAAAACCATTGATGTTTGTGATAAAGGATTGGAGACATGTTGCAAAAGAACAAAATTTGTCAACTTGAGTTTTTAAATTTTCATGATAATTTAATTTAAATTCAAATTTTTAAATAAAAATATGTATCATATTTTAAAATTGACTCTCCACAGAGAGTTTAGCAGCCAGGTTTAATTTCTAGTAATTTCCAGATTTGTATGAGGACTAAAAACTAACTACAGTTTATTTCAAGTGTTTATCTTACTTAATAAATGAACCATTCAACTTTAAGTTTTGTGCATTGTTCACAGTCGGCCATTTTGAAATTCATACTGTTTGTAATACAATGGTGTCCGATAAAATTTATATGCATGCATCAAATTCATTGAAACTTTGCAGCAGTATTTCAGACACATTTATTTGAGTTTTTTTTCCATTCAGGTGAAAATGTCTGACCCTGATAGGAATCAGGACACAATTAATACTTCCAGTTCAGTACCTACGAATGTAGTCCGAGTCTATTTTTAGATCATTTTTTCCTCTCTCATTTTGGTGGTGATGTATGCATTAGATTTAGTCATTCTTAGTATTGATTTAAAGGAAATTGGTTATTGTTTAGAATATGAGCATTATAGTGTGGTTGTCTGTGTGTATTTTGGCGACAGTGCACAGTGAGTAATGAGGCATTGGTGCTGATCTGGAAGTGAAATCTGTGACTCATTGCATGTTGCTTTGTTTACAGTCCAGCCATTCACAAGAATGCCAGTTAACCTTTGACAAGAACTTCAGGTGAGTTCATCTTTGAAGATACTTTACAGCAACATATGATTTATTAGCATTTGGACACAGTGGAAAGTTCAGTACTGACAAACAAATGTAGAGACTATATAGGAAAATTAATTGTGATCTGATTCCTGTCTGTAGATAGGTTATACAAGTTTAAATTGTTATCCTGAGTTTATTATTGAAGGTAGATGCATGAAATTTGGACATTTTGTGTATATTGACTTTAAAAATAGAACAATGAAATTGAAAATTAAAAAATTTAAATATTTTTTAAAATTTAAATTAATTTTTAAAATAAAATTAAAATTTTAAAATTTTTGTAAAAAAATGCACATGTATTGAACCTATGGGGTTGATACTCAGTATTATCACCATGTATGTATTTCTACATCTTATAGAAGTTGCAAAGGTGGATATTTTTGAAATTCTGTCAGAGAAAATCTTGTTCAATTCTGTGCCAGCACCTAACAGTACTTGCATATTCTGGACAGGCAATGTAACATCAAAAAGGTTATATGGGCTATTGTCATATAGGGACCCTGAGACTAACATTTGGAAAAAGAAACCTGTCCATAGACTGGCATTCACAATAAAGATGAGAAGTGTAAACATTTCAAAAGAGTTAGATGCATCGCATTTATGCCACAATAGTTTGTGTGTGTGAATGCGGATCACCTCAGCCTGGCACCCCATCATATCAACAACAAATAGGCAGTACTGCATAGGATATGGGAATTATTTTGGACATGGTGAATTTCCAAACTGCATGCTACAGTTGAAATTGTGATATGGAAAAATTACAGGTATAATGATATGCCCTGAAACCCACCCACCTACCTACATCCATATAGAAATGTGCATTAGCATGACATGGCTGGCTTGCTGGTTGCATGGTTAAATGGGATTAGTTTATTGATTGATTGATTGATTGATTGATTGATTGATTGATGAATAGATTTATGCATTGATGATTGTTTGTTATGAGTAAGGAGGATATAAGGAAGAAAGAGAGACTGGTCTTTATTTTATTTCACTATTCTGGTATGACAGTTTTATCTTAAATCATACATACACTATTCCATTCATTCATTCATTCAATGCTACATTCATTCATTCATTAATTCAGTCAGTCAGTCAGTTCATGTTATTATAGAATATGTTTGTTTGTTTGTTTGTTTGTTTGTTTGTTTATTTCTTTATTTATGTCTTGATATTCTGAGAAAACTGTTTCGACCTCTCCATAGGTCTCATCAGGTGGTAGTAGGTAACACGACTGCACATAACATGCGTTGTGTTACCTACGGATTTCCCCACGACAGTTTTCCTTTCTGTATTATGTGTTTTTCATTGTGTCTTTTGGGCACTGTCCTTTTGTAGATGGACTAAGATCCTCTTTTCTGTCTGCAGTGTCCTTGGCTCCTGGTGAACCTGTGCATAGGAGTGATCACCCTTGGAATGACTGTGCAGCACGACTTCCTGTTCTGGGCTGAGTTCTGTACCTTAGATGAGCCTGTATCATATATCCCTGTCTTTCCAGTACACATTTCCTGTTTTCCGGATACTTTGGATACAAATGATGATGGTAAGTACAGTGTTTTATCCATTTGATCCAGTGATCTCAGAGTACTTGGTGAAAGTATACCCCCAAGTGTTTTACTTTTATTTTCAGAGATGATCCAAGTCTGTTATTGAGTCTGTGCATTGTGGAATGCACTCTTGCCTCAAAGTTTCTTGAATAGTTGACATTTTTAGGTACGGAAACACTGATTGATCTGTTCACAGCCTCACATTTCTGCGTGTTTGTATTAAGTTGCAGTCTTTGTACAACATCACAGGAAAGTTTCATTTTCAGCACTTCCAGGAGAATATTCTTATCACTTTCTGTCATGTTTAGATGAGTCACTTGATGAGGGCCCATTGTCTGCCATATCCATTTCATTTAGCTGTACAGTAGCTTGACCTACAATGTTGGAAGCCCTTTGCATAGATGTTCTACTAGGTGGTGGAATGTAAGAGGCTGCAAGTAGGTATCTAGCCCTGGTGTTGCCCATTGGTGTATCCTGTAGTCCAGCTTGAAACGTCATATTTACAGCAGCAGGATTTGGCCCAGGTTTAGCTGTTTTTATCTCGTCATACAGCTAATACTCATGTGACTTAAAACTGCAGTTTTTACATATCATAGTATGCTTCCAAGTAAGTCCCCATTTTGTTTTATTAGCAATTTTGAAATCAGGTCTCACATCTGTTGTCTTGATTTCCATGATGATGGATGATATAATTCCAGATTTCCACATTTTTATTCATACAGATCATACATGTCCCCTCATGCTGATTCACTTCTGTCTCTTTCAGGGTCAGTCTTGCTTTGGATGATGGCCATAGAATTCTAGCAGACCCAGGTGTGCCATTACAGTCTGGTGCCACAACTGACTGGAGACCCCCACCTGTCGGCTTCGTCACTGCCATGAGAGAGAACTTGTCTGCATCCATTCTTCTGGTCACTTGAGCAGATGCAGCACTGGAACTTGGTAGAGTATCATCAGTCAGAAATCTGACCCCTTTGTTATGTGGAATATTTCCTGGTTTAAAAAAAGTTTTCTTCTTCTTGCTGTACCCTTTCATGGTTTCAGATAAAATAACTGCATGTAAAAGTACAAGAATTATCCTCTCTCCCCCTTATATAACTGGGAAAAGGTGTGCTGCCCTGGTATCATATAACTTCACGAACTCTTCAATACCATTGGATCCCTAGCATCTAACAGCTCCTCCCCTTAAGGGGTGAAAATTACATCACTACCTTAGTTACTACCCCTAACTAGCGTATTCAGATGCTACCAGATTTCAGGTGCTACCTATTATTGACAGGCCCTGGTTTAATTACTTCACACCTGATAAGGAAAACCATTGATGTTTGTGATAAAGGATTGGAGACATGTTGCAAAAGAACAAAATTTGTCAACTTGAGTTTTTAAATTTTCATGATAATTTAATTTAAATTCAAATTTTTAAATAAAAATATGTATCATATTTTAAAATTGACTCTCCACAGAGAGTTTAGCAGCCAGGTTTAATTTCTAGTAATTTCCAGATTTGTATGAGGACTAAAAACTAACTACAGTTTATTTCAAGTGTTTATCTTAATTAATAAATGAACCATTCAAGTTTAAGTTTTGTGCATTGTTCACAGACGGCCATTTTGAAATTCATATTGTTTGTAATACAATGGTGTCCGATAAAATTTATATGCATGCATCAAATTCATTGAAACTTTGCAGCAGTATTTCAGACACATTTATTTGAGTTTTTTTCCATTCAGGTGAAAATGTCTGACCCTGATATTGTCTGTAGATAGGTTATAAAAGTTTAAATTGTTATCCTGAGTTTATTATTCAAGGTAGATGCATGAAATTTGGACATTTTGTGTATATTGACTTTAAAAATAGAACAATGAAATTGAAAATTAAAAAATTTAAATATTTTTTAAAATTTAAATTAATTTTTAAAATAAAATTAAAATTTTAAAATTTTTGTAAAAAAATGCACATGTATTGAACCTATGGGGTTGATACTCAGTATTATCACCATGTATGTATTTCTACATCTTATAGAAGTTGCAAAGGTGGATATTTTTGAAATTCTGTCAGAGAAAATCTTGTTCAATTCTGTGCCAGCACCTAACAGTACTTGCATATTCTGGACAGGCAATGTAACATCAAAAAGGTTATATGGGCTATTGTCATATAGGGACCCTGAGACTAACATTTGGAAAAAGAAACCTGTCCATAGACTGGCATTCACAATAAAGATGAGAAGTGTAAACATTTCAGAAGAGTTAGATGCATCGCATTTATGCCACAATAGTTTGTGTGTGTGAATGCGGATCACCTCAGCCTGGCACCCCATCATATCAACAACAAATAGGCAGTACTGCATAGGATATGGGAATTATTTTGGACATGGTGAATTTCCAAACTGCATGCTACAGTTGAAATTGTGATATGGAAAAATTACAGGTATAATGATATGCCCTGAAACCCACCCACCTACCTACATCCATATAGAAATGTACATTAGCATGACATGGCTGGCTTGCTGGTTGCATGGTTAAATGGGATTAGTTTATTGATTGATTGATTGATTTATTGATTGATTGATTGATTGATGAATAGATTTATGCATTGATGATTGTTTGTTATGAGTAAGGAGGATATAAGGAAGAAAGAGAGACTGGTCTTTATTTTATTTCACTATTCTGGTATGACAGTTTTATCTTAAATCATACATACACTATTCCATTCATTCATTCATTCAATGCTACATTCATTCATTCATTCATTAATTCAGTCAGTCAGTCAGTTCATGTTATTATAGAATATGTTTGTTTGTTTGTTTGTTTGTTTGTTTATTTCTTTATTTATGTCTTGATATTCTGAGAAAACTGTTTCGACCTCTCCATAGGTCTCATCAGGTGGTAGCAGGTAACACGACTGCACATAACATGAGTTATGTTACCTACGGATTTCCCCACGACAGTTTTCCTTTCTGTATTATGTGTTTTTCATTGTGTCTTTTGGGCACTGTCCTTTTGTAGATGGACTAAGAACTAAAGGCACACAGACTCACTATAACCCATGCTTATAACATACTCATACACACAAACTCACTGTAACCTATGCTTATAACATACTCGTACACACAAACTCACTGTAACCTATACTTCAAACATACTCGTAATATGCACCCACCCACACCTACCCCACCCACTGCTTATACACCATAAACACTCAATAATAATAATAATAATAATAATAAATCTACACAACGTTTTTTCTCCTCTTCTTCAGGAACCTCAGTGAAGCAGGGGTTATCAGGAAACAAGGGTCTTAAAAGCTTTGCCCAGAGCTGTCTCTCCAAAATAAGCAGAAATCGCAGGGGAATGAGCAGTGATGTCATTGCTTGTGCATGAACATTGAATGTCCAAACTAGACTGTAACAAAGATGCAATTTTATCATTTGTATTCCTATTTTGTTCAAAAATCAAGTTTTCATGTATCTTACGATTTTATTCTTTGCTGCTGATAACTTTTTGATTAAAATATATTTTCTAAAATGTTCTGGTCTGGGTTTTTCTTTTTATCCCCGTGTGCAAGACAGGTATCATATCAATCTGAAAATAGTTTAGAAATGTTTAAAGAGGGTGTAAGAATTTACCACCACCACCACCACCAACAACAATAACAAGAGCAAGAAACGGTGCCTTTCCAAAAGAGACCCATTTAACGACTGACAATGTCTTTAAGCAATTACTATTCATTTGTGAAGTATGTTTTAATGTATGCCTTTAGCTTAGCCATCTCAGTGATGAAAATACAAGACTCATATACAGGCAGTGTTTTAGATTATTATTTTTGGAAAATATTTAGTTTATTTATATTAGTTGGGAGTTAAGAAAGACATTCCGGAAAGCGATGAATTATTCTCACAAATATGCTTTTAACCCGATAATTGATTAAGGTTTTCTGGAGATTCATACTGTTTACTGATTACTGATTACAGTTTTCTGGAGATTCATACTGTTTACTGATTATTGATTATGGTTTTCTGGAGATTCATAATGTTTACTGATTATTGATTACAGTTTTCTGGAGATTCATACTGTTTACTGATTATTGATTATGGTATTCTGGAGATTAATACTGTTTATTGATTATTGATTATGGTTTTCTGGAGATTCATAATGTGTACTGATTATTGATTACTGTTTTCTGGAGATTCATACTGTTTACTGATTATTGATTACGCTTTTCTGGAGATTCATAATGTTTACTGATTATTGATTACGGTTTTCTGGAGATTCATAATGTTTACTGATTATTGATAACAGTTTTCTGGAGATTCATACTGTTTACTGATTATTGATTATGGTTTTCTGGAGATTCATACTGTTTACTGATTATTGATTATGGTTTTCTGCAGATTCTTAATGTTTACTAATTATTGATTAGTTTTCTGGAGATTCATACTGTTTACTGATTATTGATTATGGTTTTCTGGAGATTCATAATGTTTACTGATTATTGATTACAGTTTTCTGGAGATTCATAATGTTTACTGATTATTGACTATGGTTTGCTGGAGATTCATACTGTTTACTAATTACTGATTATGGTTTGCTGGAGATTCATACTGTTTACTGATTACTGATTATGGTTTGCTGGAGATTCATAATGTTTACTGATTATTGATTATGGTTTTTGGAGATTCATACTGTTTACTGATTATTAATTAGTTTTCTGGAGATTCATACTGTTTACTGATCATTGATTACGGTTTGCTGGAAATTCATACTGTTTACTGATTATGGTTTGCAGGAGATTCATACTGTTTTGAATTTTATTTTTACTACAAAACACGATTTTCTGAGCATGAAGACTTCAAAAATGTATTTCATTCATTTCTGGTGGAACATGTTCACTGATAATCTGAAACTAGTTTGATACGAAATTCGGTGAATATATCTTACACAAATGATAATTTTACTTGTCCTAAAAAAAAAACCGGTGTGGAATTCAAGGATATTAATTAAGAAATGCATCCTATATAACAAAATAAAGAAATGTAATGTCCATGCTTTGCTACTGTATTCTACTGTGTGCAATACGCACCCAACAGCGAACAGCATAGACTCAGATCTGTCATCGCATTATACGTTAGCAGATGAACATCTACGCTGCTTGTTCTATATATTTATATAAATATCAAGCAAACAGCTTAGACTCTGATCTGTACATATGAACTTGATGTTAGTGCCTCTGTTTTCTTTTTCCTTTTCAGTGTGTACCGTCTTTACTGTGTGTGGGGGGGGGGTAAGGAGGGATGGAATTAGAGTTTGTTTTCTAAATCGACCATGATTTATTGCAAAGCTGTTGGCATAGTTACCTCGGGGCAGTTTTAATGCTTTGTTTGTTTGTTTTGTTTTTGTTGACATTATTTTATAAACCTTATATTAATACAACCCAATAACTGCATTCTAAACAAAATATAGGTCATCATCATCTAAATCATTTGCTTTCTTAATGTTATTTTGATCTTTTACAAAGAGAAACAGGCTATACAGGAGGACTGCACAAGGATATAGCTGACATGTCTAATCACCGAAATTGTTTTAAAGTCGCCAATGATATACTGCAAAGCTGTAGGCATAGTTACTGCAGGACTGTTAACGGTTTCTTTAAAAAAAAAAAACATCTTAAAATAAGGCAGACCAATACGTACATTTAAAACATAATTTAGGTCGCCTACATGTAAGTCTCTTGCTCTATTAATGCTAGTTTGATTTTCTTGCAAAGATACATATAAATAGGTTATATTGTTGTTCATCCTTCAAGTTCGAAAAAGACCATGACATCAATAACAGGTTTGGTTTCTGTGAGTACGCGAGTGGCTGATCAGGCCAATTTGTGCTCTGAACTGTCTGTGGCACACTTGACAGGAGATACCGTTTGGGTTTGCTTGATCAATAGAGGAGCGTGCTGCAGTTCTGAGATTTATGCTGCTTGGGTTTCTGCATGCATCTACATTTCTCCTCTGTTCACAATCTGTAGCTCCAGTATGGATGAGACTCTGCCAAGTACAGCAATCCTGTGCAAGATCTTCCCAAGACTCAGGGTCAATGTTGAAGTGTTTCAAGGATGACTTGAAGGAATCTTTGAAGCATTTCTTCTGACCACCCTGAGATTGCTTTCCCTCCTTTAGCTCGCCATAGATGATCTTTTTTGGTAGTCATTCATCTAACATCCTGGTGACGTGGCCTGCTCATCTCAACTGTGATTTCATCAGCAGAGTGTGGATGCTTGGAATGCTTGCCTGTGTGAGAATCTCACCGTCTGGGACCCTGTCCTGCCATCTTATCCTCATACAGCAGGGTTGGCAGCACAATGGTTTTGTAGACCTTAAGTTTTGTTTGTAGACTGATGCCTCTGTGCTCCCATACATTTGGGCATATTCTGCCAAAGGCCACACTTGCTTTAGCAATTCTGACGTTAGTTTCATCATTGATGTGGACTGCACCTGACGTTGTGCTGCTGAGATACGTAAACGTGTCCACTGCCATGAGGGTTTGGCAATTTGCTGTACTGGTAGGCTCTACACAAAGCTTTCCTAGTGCAGGTTGGTGCATAACCTCTGTCTTCTTGATACTGATTGTGAGACCGAAATTGTCAGAAGCTAAAGATAAATGGTCTATACTGTGTTGCCTTTCAGACTCAGATTTGGCATTCAGGGAACAGTTATCAGCATATAGGAGATCACAAACTGTCACTTTTTGTAACTTCGTCTTCGCCTGTAGTCTCCTCAGATTAAAGAGCTTGCCACCAGTCCGGTATCTCATGTCGATCCCATTGTCATAGTCACGGAAGGCATCAGTAAGCATGGCAGAGGACATCATACTGAAGAGGCTGGGGTGAACACACAGCCTTGCTTGACTCCATTGGTGACTGGGAATGGTTCAGCTGACTTGCCGTCGTCCACGACACAATCGAGCATGCCATCATGGAATTGCCAAACCATCACGATGAATTTCTCTGGGCAACCAAATTTGGCCATGCTCTTTCAAAGACCTCTACTGTGTCAAAGGCGTTTGTCAAGTCGATGACTGTCATGTACAGATTGGAGTTCTCTTCCTGGCATTTCTCCTGGAGTTGACGAGCTGTAAACACCATGTCTGTGGTCCCTCATCCTATCCTGAAGCCACACTGTCTTTCAGGCAGGAGCCTTTGACTGATGTGATGCACAAGACGATTCAGCAGAATTCTGGCAATGATTCTGATGGCTACTGACAACAAGGAGATATCCTGATCGTTGTCAAAGGATCATCTGTTGCCTTTCTGCTTGTACAAGTGGATGATGGATGCATTCTTGTACTCCTGGGGCATAGTTCCCTGAGTCCACATTGACTGGAAGAGTTCAGTCAGTTTCTGTGATATGTGTGAGCCTCCAGATTTGTAGACTTCTGATGGTATATCATCCACTCCAGATGCTGTGCCATTTGACATCAGGTCAATTGCCTTCATAGTTTCAGTCAGTATTGGAGGATCAGCAAGTGATATGTTGATTTCCACTTGGGGCAGTCGATGAATTGCCTCATCACTGATAGATAACTGTTGATTGAGGATGTTGTTGAAGTGTTCTGCCCATCTCTGAAGTATCTTTTCTTTGTCAGTGAGCAGTATGGCACTGTCAGCACTCAGTATTGGAGATATTCCTGATAACTCTGGCCCGTAGATTGTGTTCAAAGCATCACAGAAGTTCTTCATGTCATTCCTGTCTACATAGGACTGAATCTCATCTGCCTTATTGTTCAGCCATGAGTCTTGCCATTCTCTGAGTTTGCACTGGACAGTCCTCTTGATGTTATTGAAGGCTGCATTCTTAGATGATGAAGTGCTGTCTTCTAAACAGGGCTTCTGTAACCGATGTTTCTCATTGAGAAGTCTCCGTATAGCAGCATCATTCTCATCAAACCAATCGCGATGTTTACGGCTGATTGAGGGTTTTGGATGCAGTTGAGTACACAGTGTCTCTGAAGGATGCCCAGTTTTCCTCGACATTCTTGGAGTTTATATTGATTTTATCCAGTTGGCTGCACAGTTCTTCAACAAATGCATGTTTCACATTCTCCTGCGTCAATTTGGCGACATTAAGCTTTGTCTTGTGGTCATCTGCTAGGCTGAATCTGGATAAGAGCTTGGAGACTATGAGCATGTGGTCAGTCCAGCATTCTGCACTTCTCATAATAATAATAATAATAATAATAATAATAATAATAATAATAATAATGAGGACTTTGTATAGCACCTAATCTTTAGAAGTTCTAAGAGCTTTACAACATTAGATAACACATAAAAACATATATAACGATATGATTACGAAAAACAAACAACATGAAATTAGAAAACAAAAACATGCTGAAAATAGTTAAGGTAAGGAAACATTATTAAGTCTTTAAGTCTTTTCTTGCAGTCGAAATAGGAGAGTTTTAAGAGCACTCTTGAATGATATCACTGTGTCTTTGTGTCTAAGTTCAGTCAGCAATTCATTCCACGTTGCTGGGCCCTGGCATGCAAAAGAACGTTGTCCGTATGACTTCATTTTGATAGTGGGAATACTGAGAATACGAGTGTCGGAATATGAGCTAAGTATCTTGCTGGTGTGTACACATGGATGAGGTGAGATAGGTATGTTGGACTGGAGCCAGTCAATGAAACGTAGCACAGAGAACAAATTTTGTGTTTGATTCTGTCTCGAATGGGTAGCCAGTGTAGGGTACAGAGCAGGGGGGAGGTGTGCTCTGTTTGTGGTACTCTAAGGATGATCCAAGCAGCTGTTTTTTGAACTTGTTGAAGTTTCTGGAGTAGATACTGAGACGAACCAGATAGAATTGAGTTACAATAGTCCAGACTTGAAAGTACTAAGGAACACACAAGTGTTTTAGTGGCATCAACTTAAAGATATTCATGACATGTTGGTGCAATAAGAGTACTGTCGAGAGTAACACCTAGGTTTCGTACTGACTGTATGAATTTAATGTTGGTGTTGCTGATATTTATTGTTTGAGGTAAAGGATGTGAATGAGAAAGTATTTTTGTTGTAATCAGAATGGCTTCAGTTTTATCATCATTCATCTGCAGCTTGTTACATGTCACCCATGATTTCATATCGGAAATGCACCTCTCTACACTTTGGATGGTAGCATCAACTTCAGTTGGGTGGCTAGGTTTGTATATTTGGGTGTCATCAGCGTACAATTGGTGCGACACTGGATGATGATCTATGACACTTGAGAGTGGCTGAGTGTATAGAATGAAGAGAACAGGTCCAAGAACAGAACCCTGTGGAACACCAAAACATAGATCAACTGGGCTGGAGTGTTTTCCATTTGCGGACACAATTTGTGTCCTGTTGACCAAGTAGGACTTGAACCATAGTAAGGCTGTATCGTGAATGCCAAGTACATGCTGGAGACGGTGAAGTAATATATCATGGTCTATTGTGTCAAATGCTGCACACAAGTCAAGGAGGGTGAGGACTGTAATCTTTCCACTATCCAAAGCAGAGACAAGGTCATTAATTACTTTCAGAAGGGTAGTTTTTGTACTGTGGCGAGGGCGATATGCAGACTGTACATTGCTAAAAAGACTGTTTGAATTCAAATGAGATACAAGTTGGGATAGAACAACTTTTTCTAAGATTTCTGACATGAATGGGACTTGGACATCCTGCCTGTCTCTTCTCCTGACAATGACATAGTCAATAAGATGCCAGTGCTTGGAGCGTGGCTGTATCAAGGACGTCTATTTGCGGTTTGGCAGGCAGAAGACTGTGTTGGTGATTAGGATGTCGTGTTCAGCGCATTTCCTTAGTAAGAAGAGTCTGTTGTTGTTGCATTTGCCAAAGTCATTTTTGTCAATGACACCTGGCCATGTCTGGTGATTTGTGCCAACTCTAGCATTTAAGTCACCAAGAATGATGAGCTTGTCTGCCTTCGGTACTTCTGCAATAAGACTCCAGGTCTTCATATAATTTATCATTAATCAAATCTAACCAGGTTAGACTATGGTGAAGGGGAGGTTTTCAAGTTCAAGGTGTAGTAGTAGGACATCACTAATTCCCCTCCCCCCAAATAAGCAAAAATAAACAAACCAAAATTGATCGAATTGGAACTGAAAATGGACGTAAATGAAAATAAACTAAATTATATTTTAGACCATCTAAAATTACGATTTTCTCTCCAAGATAATTAGATCATAGTGGATGATTCCAAAAGGGTATGGCTAAGTAGAACATGCCTAATCACCAAAACTAAAGGAAAAGAGTGAAAACTCAACAAATATTTACTGGAAATTAATTAAGATTAACCAAAAACGAACAAACTGCAACAGAAAATGAAATAAAAAATGAAACTAAAGGGACAAAAAACATTATTTCTGAAAATAGAAACTAATTTGTAACCTAACAGTACTTGGATAGTATTTATTGCATTTTTATAAGGTATTGGGAAATATCAAAATTGAGTAAACTAGTATGGTAATTTACTTGACTATAAAATAAGTCTCTTATGTAGCGGAAAGGTACATTTTTAATAGGGGTAGAGCTGAGAAATTACAAATCATTTTGCATATAACATCGAACACCTCCCAAATGCCTCTGGTCCATCATAGTTGAATTGCTTGTTCCCAGATCTCTAACTAAACTCTGTCCAAATATGTTTCTCCATATTTTCAGGATGACTATTTCCAACTTCTCGAGAAGGCTCCATCTTTATTAAATGCAAAACTTACGTTGCTGAGCAAATAATAATTTTGCACATTTAACATTTTTGGTAGAAAAACCAACTGTATGTGTGTGTGTGTGTGTGTGTGACTCTATTTGTTATAGCCCAGGACATCCAGTTTTCATGGTGGTTAACATTCCAATTAAACTTAAAACATTTATATGCACTTACATTTATTATCCTTCCTCAGGATAAAATCTGTTCACAAGTAATATCTTTAGACAAATTTCATTCCTCCACAACGTAATGCTACATTGTTGAAAAATTCTTGGTAAGTAGCTTGTATGCTAAGGTTCTATGATGGACCACTCATTTATCACGGCAAAGGTGGCATAACTTTGCACTAATTAATCAAAGTAAAACAAAACCTTCAGGCTATGTTACCCAAAGGCATTTCTGGTAAAGTTGGATGGTGAAGCTACATTTGATGAGGTCCCCAAATAAGTCTTGGTGGATGATGATAAAAGTTACTAGTTGCTAGTATCTTTATTTTCTTAAATCAGGTATAGGCTTCACATACTTTGTTCTAAAGGTATAATGTGCTGACACACCATGATAAGAAACATGTGGTGTGATGGATTCATGTACTGATGCCAGTATAGTACAGTCCCTGGGGCAATCATTCAATTGTAGGGTTTTTGATAAGTCCAGGATATAAGCTTTCACACTTCCTTGTCTTATGCTTTGTGGCTATAAAGTATTTAAACAATTGGGGAAAATATAATGACCAAACAAGCTTAGACAGCGACACCTGTATTGATTGCCTGACAAGGAAACAATGTGTAAACAAGACCTAGTCACCTCTGAATTAAGCTTAGTTGGCGTCGCCTTTACTGATTGTTTGACAAAAAAAAGCAATCTGTAAACTAGTCCAAGTGGCTTTTTAATTTTACTTTGTTATTCCAACAGTTAAATGGATAAACATGTCAGTTACAATGTGGTATAATGATATTTGAGATATCCTATGACAGATGTCCAGTTCCTCTGAGTATATGCTGGTCAAAACCTTTGATCTGATGGACATGTCCGGCAAATGCAGTGATTTCAGGATTACTTATATATTCATTATCCTGTTAATTAGCCTTTGGGAAAAATTATATTAAAAAAATATGCATACCTTATACAACATATAGACTGCCTCTATCTCAGATTGACAATCTGTCATACAGGTTATCAAAGTCTATGATTCTTGAACCGATTTACTATTATTCTGCGAAAAGCTCATATGCCACAGCTGGTTGGATAACCTGAAAAGCAAAATGTCTCCTTGTACACTACTAAATACCAAATAGGAAAGAATGCATAATGATGTATTGGAACAGCTTTGTGGATATTTTTAAAGTTTAGTTTCATTCAGGGGAACTCAGTAGCATGCAATAACAGCTAATTGGTTCAATTAGTGTAATAATATCTTGAATCAATATGAATTGTTTTTATTTTTTAATATAATTTAATATACATTTTATTCAGAGTGTTAACTGTAAAAAAAAAAAAAAACGTGATCCTGTGTCAGAACCCATACAACATGTACTAATTTTAGTTGTCTTCCTTGCACTGTGCAATGTAACACTGAAGAGCTGGTCAAAAGGCCATATTGGAGAATTTAAATAACTTCCAAATTATCCAGTCTTTAAAACTTCTACCATAGCTGCAATTATATATATATATATATATATATATATATATATATATATATATATAATTCTAATTTTTTTTCACTTAGTACCTTTACTGATCGAACAAGAAAGTCACCAGAACATTTCTGTTTAAATCTCAAGATAAGACATTTAATTAGCATTGAGGTAATAATCCCTGGCTAATCCTTTGTTGTGCTCGATGTACATGTAGTCTGAATGTACTTTAATATTATTCTCAGTAAATTTCTCTGAAGGTTGGGAGAATGGATATAAAGCATTGAAATACTATAAATAGTCATTAGGATACAAGCTAGGAAATGTACCTTACAACAAGGATAAAGTCACAGAAGCTAGTCATACTAACTCAGTCACTTATTATAAATCCTACTCAAAAGACATTAAGAGGATTTTTTTATGAAATTCTGGGAGAAATGAACGAGACTGTAACTTTATATTAAGTTACTTTCTTAGAAAGCTAAATCTCAAACTAAAACAGCACTGTTATGAAAATCACCTGGTACTGCCATTTAGAATCAACTAGACATCATAATAAGCCTTTTAGTGAAACTCTATGTTGATATGACCATCCATTCAAGAGAACTAGCGATAACAAGATTTTCATTATGGCCACTATGGTGGTGATATTGAATGTCAGATTGGCACCATTTTAATTAAGAACCATCTCGACATCATAAGACGTCTTCTGGTGAAAAACCAATGTCAATATGACTTTCAATTTAGAAGGAGCATCGATAACAAGATTTTCAAGATGGCTGCTGTGGTGGCCTTACTGGATGTCTGGGCGGCTCCATTTTCATTTTGGAGCAACTAGGCCATGAGTTGAATGTATGTGTGTTAAGTTTCTTGGCAGTCCTCCATGTAGTTTAGGAGGAGTAGTGATAACAAACTTGTACTAACAGACAGATGGATAATGGACAACAGACCATCTCATAAGCTCTTCTGGTCTATGACCAGTAGAGCTAAAAATTAGTTCAAATGTTAACCAGATCAAACACACACAATTTTCCCCAATACCTTCTTTAGAATATGCAAATAGATTCCAATCAGGGCAAGTAATAGAAATCCAATAAAAAATAACCCTGCATCAAAATCCCAGAAGTGATTACACTTTGGAAATACATTCTTTTCCCCATTTAGACAATGTATCTGCCATAAATTATAATTGTTATATTTATGCCTAATTCATGTTCTTCTTCTCCCCCACCCTCTCTCTCTCTCTAACAGAATAAACAGATTTTGCAATAGGCCAGCACCGTACATTTATGTTAACAATGCAGCAGTTAAAATCACAACTGCCTAAATACAAACTAAGAAAATAAACCCAGTAGGTTGCAAATATTAGCTCATTTAGTTTTCTACATGAATCATACAAATTCAATTGTCACTGACTGAACCTACATGTACTGATACAGTGTATTAACCTGCATATTTTGTACTGCAATATACATGCATCTATACACACACACACACACACACACACACAAGCCACTAATGTCAGTCGCCAGTCTGATATTCTTTTTACAAAATCATGGCGTTAAAACAATTTTCTTACATGAGTCAAAATTAATGCTCACTCTATTTTGGTACTTCCATTGTGTTTGCTATAATAATTTTCAATGGAAGTTTAAAATAGGGAGCATCACAGTCAGTGGTGGCATGCTTGATAATTTGACCTATACCTATTTTTGCTTAATCGTTTCAATATAGATGATATCTAACCAAGTTTGATGTGTCAGTGTGTTTAACTTTAGTTATTTTGTTTTTTTGTGGTCTGATTTGCTTTGAGCTCATACTGACTTTTCCTTGTCACATGGTCTATGTTGGTAACATCTGAAGAGTGTAATAACCTAATATAGCCCCGCACTCTTGCTCTCACAATCAGAACATCCTCTGCCTTTTCTGTTGTATAATAGAAAAAGATGTTATTTGACTCACAGAATCTTTGTAGAAATTTACTGAACTGACTCTTGCCAAGATAGCTCATGCTTGCTGGAAGCTGCTAACTAATTTTGTAAGTTTGGGGTTTGTGGCACCTATAACGTGTTGGTGGGATTTGGCTTGGCAACTTTCAAATGCTCCACATCACAACTAAATTGTATTTTTTTTTTTTTTTTTCTTTACTTGTTTAGTTTAATAATTTGATTACTTTTCTGTAGAAAGTTGTGTAACTTTAGGCCATAGTTTGGGCAGTAAACTTTTGTTTCAAGTTTATTTAAAGCACAAAGTAATATTTATTTTAAAAAATTCCATGTTTTTCCTCTTCTAAATTAGATGAATTCTCTTCATTTCAAAATTTATTTAATATGTAAACAGCAAATTGTTAAAATATGTTCTAAGAATTGAGTTGCAAGATCAAAGTGAGTGTTATCATCACTGACTAATAATTTATAATTTTTACTAGTTTCTGTCTGTATTTACTTTCATGAACACACACACATGCCTATGATACTGAAAATCAATAATTTATTTTAAAATTACAGATTCAGTGCTTTACAAGATTTACATTATTTTAAATTTTACTCTATATTAATTAAAAACTTAATAAATATAATTCCAGAGCATCCATAACATGCTAGATTGCTAGATTCCCCAAATCATTGTTAGCACTATCTGACTTGACATGCTGATTTCAAATTAATATAATGTCAACTCAATAACTGCCTATTCCAACATAATTTATTATATTTTCAAAAGATACAATATTGTCCAAGTCATTGTGAGCATTATCCTTACAAACTAAATGAGCTAACTTTAACTTAAAATTATATCAACTCATTTAAATGCTATAATTACTTAATTCAACACTTCAGTAACATAATCCCAGAGTAAGTTATTAGTCTATGCAAGTCAATGTGAGTGTTATCATTAGTTCAATTCCAACATATAAGCATTATTGTGTATCTCAATTCAATTCCAACATTTAAACATTACTGTGTATCTCAATTCAATGCAAACATTAAAATAGTATGTATCTTAATTTGATTCAAACAAGCACTATGCTGTCTTTGAAGTGGTAAGTCAAACAAGTGTTCTCCTTGTAGACTTACTATTTACCAATTTACATTTAAGTCACATTATCCTACTGTAGTAAAGATTATTACAATTCAGGTCAAACATAGTAAATCTTAAATAACATTTTTCACTAAAAGTCATTCTTCAAAGTGATATTATCACAATGAATGAATAATATGGTGCTTATATTAACCATGATCTTATGAGAGACTATCACATACAGGCCTTAAGTGGATCATGACCTTATGTGAGATTATCATATATAGACCTATAAGTGGACCATGACCATGTGTGAGATTATCATATACAGACCTGCAACTGGACCATGACCTTGTGTGAGATTATCATATACAGACCTGCAACTGGACCATGACCTTGTGTGAGATTATCATATACAGACCTGCAACTGGACCATGACCTTGTGTGAGATTATCATATACAGACCTGTAACTGGACCATAATCTTGTGTGAGATTATCATATACAGACCTGTAAATGGACCATGACCTTGTGTGATATTATCATATATAGACCTGCAACTGGACCATGACCTTGTGTGAGATTATCATATACAGACCTGCAACTGGACCATGACCTTGTGTGATATTATCATATACAGACCTGTAAATGGACCATGACCTTATGTGAGATTATCATATACAGACCTGCAACTGGACCATGACCTTGTGTGAAATTATCATATACAGACCTGCAACTGGACCATGACCTTGTGTGAGATTATCATATACAGACCTGCAACTGGACCATGACCTTGTGTGAGATTATCATATACAGACCTGCAACTGGACCATGACCTTGTGTGAGATTATCATATACAGACCTGTAACTAGACCATGACCTTGTGTGAGATTATCATATACAGACCTGTAACTAGACCATGACCTTATGTGAGATTATCATATACAGACCTATAACTGGACCATGACCTTGTGTGAGATTATCATATACAGACCTGTAACTAGACCATGACCTTGTGTGAGATTATCATATACAGACCTATAACTAGACCATGACCTTGTGTGAGATTATCATATAGAGACCTGCAAATCAATACACTGAGAATATTCTGGCTATTGTATAAAGACTGGAAGAAGAAGATGGTTTCACTGGTCTAAAATTTTTAAGAAGTCGTCTGCTTTAGAGATAAAATGTGCTATTTATTAGGGATTTTGATGTGCTGAATTCAAATATGACAATTAAAACAACTGATTGGATACTGTTTCCAAGATATTTAAGTTTTTACATTTTACGTCTATGTATATTGTGTATATAGTAGACTTTTAGTCATAAATTGTAAACCTAGGTCTTTTCATGTGTTTATGGTTGCTTTACATGATAATATTTCACCTGTCCTGTTTATGTAACACTTTAAAAAACAGCAAAAGGGTTATATAAATAAAAATATATTGAAACAAAAGTCAAAAAACTATTATGTCTGTATAAGTACATAGTTTAGTCCTTATTCAGTGTATACTCTGCGCTTCTTGGCTTGTCTCTTGTATTCATTAAATGGAGCATCTCTTGTCACTGTTCAGCAATAGTCTGCAAGCATTGATGGGCTCCATTTGCCCTGATAGCGTTTCTCCATTGTTGCAATGTCCTGGTGAAATTACTCGCCGTGCTCGTCGCTCACTGCTCCGTAGTTCGGTGGAAAAAATCTAGATGAGAGTGCAAAAAAATGTATCTTTAGTGACATGTTGCAACCAAGGCTTTTGTATGCCTTGATGGGGTTTTCCACCAACTCCCTGTAGTTGTCTGCCTTGTTGTTTCCGAGAAAATTTGTTGCCACTTACTGGAGGCTTTCCATGCCGTCTTTTCCTTGCCACGCAGTGCACGGTGAAATGCATCATCTTGAAGAAGTTCATGAATCTGAGGACCAACAAAGACACCTTCCTTTATCTTAGCTTCACTAAACCTTGGAAATTTTCCACGGAGATACTTGAAAGCTGCTTGTGTTTTGTCCATGGCCTTGACAAGGTTCTTCATCAGACCCAGTTTGATGTGCAAGGGTGGTAACAAAATCTCCCTTGATTCAACAAGTGGTGGATGCTTAACACTTTTCATCCCAGGCTCCAATGACTGACAGAGTGGCCAATCTCTCTTGATGTAGTGGGAATCTCTTGCATGACTATCCCATTTGCAGAGAAAACAGCAGTACTTTGTGTATCCAGTCTGCAGACCAAGCAAGAGAGCAAGAACCTTGAAATCGTCACAAAGCTGCCACTGAGGTTTCCTTCCTATGGACTGCATGACCAACTGGAATTGATGGCAAAACACTGCCATTATGCAGCAAAACAGCTTTAAGACTCGTCTTCGATGGATCAATGAACAGTCTCCACTCAGCTAGATCATGAACGATGTTGAGGGCTGCCATCACACCATCGATGCTGTTGCAGGCTACAAGATCACCTTCCATGAAGAAGAATGGGACAAGATCCTTTTGACGGTCACGGAACATGAAAACCCTAACATCACCTGCCAGGAGATTCCACTGCTGTAGTCAGTTTACCTTCTGTTATGAGGTGTGGTTCAGAGGAGGAGGATGGGAGAAAATATGGGTCATGTGACATTGATGGTTCAGGAGTAGAAGTTTCATCCTCTTCCTCTTCCTCATCTGACTCAAGTGAGAATGATTCTGGTGCATCAGGAACCAGCAGTCCTTCTCCGTGGGGTACTGGGTGTATAGCTGATGGAATGTTTGGATAATGTAGTCCACTTTTTCTTCTTTGACACACCTTTCCCAACTCGAGGCACCATGCAGAAGTAACAATTGCTGATATGATCTGTTGGCTCTCTCCAAATCATTGGCACTGCAAAAGGCATAGATTTCCTTTTCCTGTTCAACCACTGGCGAAGATTTGTTGCACATATGTTGCAGCATATGTGTGGGGCCCACCTCTTGTCCTGATCTCTAATTTTGCAGCCAAAATAAAAGTGATAGGCTTTCTTAACCATAGTGGTTATACTGTGCTTTTGTGATGCAAAAGTTACTTCACCACAAACATAGAAGTTATCTGCATTGTTCACACAAGTACGAGGCATCTCTGCTCACTTTGGCTAAACAGAAATGTGTCCCTTTGCAAAATCAAACACTGACAAATAAGAGAGCACGACACTGTATGATTTGTAGAGCTGATATAGGGCAATTTCTTCAGCAGAGTGATGTAAGCTTAGTTATGATTGGTACATCCATGACTTATAGGAATAACATGATGCAATTCATATCATGTATGATGCAATACCAGCTTCAGATTGCATCATTCATTGTTTTGCCTAAAAAGCAAGTACTGTCCAAACCCAGTCATAGATTTATTCATATATCCAGTCAAAGATGTATTTTAGTCATTTCTGGTTTAAATTGAGATCCCTTTCCTTTATAACTCACTTATCGTCCACCATTCCCAAGTCAAGGGTTGTATATACTGACCCAGTATCATATCTTTACAACTAGAGCCAATCAACAATTTTAAGCATCATTTTCGTTCTCAGTGACCCAGAATTAGTAAAGTTTGACAACATTTATTGTGGCAGCATTTTGGCTGTAGATCAGTGTTATTATCCACAAATTTATTGATATGTTTTGTAATAAATGAATCATATGTGCCGTGGTTGAAAAAAAAATAAGTGTCCTAGCTTCTAACATTTAGTTTGTAAAATTACCATTGTGGGAACTTCCACTAGGTTGCTTCTCTGATCCATTTATAAATTTTTCACCTTGGTTGTTACCAGACAGACAAACACAATAAACAAAGGTTCTTTCTTCTTTGACAAAGTGTCAACAATCCCCCTTTGTAATTTGTGCTGTATTTATAGTCCTAAGCAACCAATCAGAATCAAGAATTTCATCATTCGGTTAAGTTCGTGCATTGCCGTTCAGCTGAGTTCAGCCTAAGATCAACACTCAAAAGTGGTCGAATGAATCGAACGCGCTCGCGCGGCAGTTAACTGGCAATGTGGGTCTTGCCTGTCGATGGACCAAATGATGCCCCTAAAAACCAAATGGAGAATTAAAAGATGACATTGCTCGGAAGGGATAGTTAGCCAAAGACACAGGGAGTATGAGCGTATGTAATTTAGGGATTGCTATGGAGAATTACTTGAGATATTTACTCATGAAGTTAGCAATGCAGAGCGTGTTCTAAAAATAGTAACAGAACACGAGGTTCAAATTTCCACGGTGAAACCAATCATTCCATCATATAATGAAATAGATAAGATCTTGTTTATATGAACTTAGTGATTAATCATTATCATTTCAAATAATATGGTTTAATGCATTTAGTTGTTTCCATGATAAATGGAATTACATTAATCGGTACATAGCGGTTGTATGTCATGGCTGAGCTGCAGCTTCGTATAAATGTGAATGAGACCACACAATATACAAATTTAACAAAGTAATGTAGGCCAGCGGCGTTATATTGCCCCCATCTCAATATGGATTTGGTCCCCAAACTGGTAGGATGAGAAACTATATGAATTTGTGAACTAAAGTTACAACACAGAACAGCTGACACAACATGTGTGAAAATTGAAGGTCAAGGTTAATTACAAGTTTACATTGCCTTTGTAACCAACCATTACATTTTTCAATAACATGTATATATTACATTGCCTCTATATATTGCAAAAGATGATAATGTCAAACACACACACACACATATATATATATATATATATATATATATATATATATATATATATATATATATATATATATATATATATATATATATATCTTACTTTTCAGCCATCAAACAAGAAGACATGCATGAAAAATAATCAAAGAGGAAACTTTGATATATGAACACATAAAAATGCTGAGGTGAGTAATACACATCTTCATAAATTCAAATTTTATTTTGACCTTGAGCATTAAACCAAAAATATCATGTCATGAAATTCTAAGTTTAAAGGTAGTATACATACTACACACATCCATATTCATATACTGAACAAACTGAATGTTCTAATATAACCTTGCAACACAATTTGCAAAGTAACAACAAATATTATGCATTTAAAAGAACACCAATGGAGTGTTAAAATAATAATGGTTGTCAAAATAACAACAAGAACAAAAATATTCTATGGTAATTCTTGAAATGTGTATGTACCTTCATACACAATATGTTATTATTCAAATATAATTCATTATTTTTAAACGTGAAACCTACAAAGTGAATACATACTGAAATAGTATATTCTATTGCTATGTCTTGTATGTTCCTATCCCAGTTAACATCATTCTTTTCTCAGAGATATATATAAAAAAAACAACGTATGAAGGGACTTTACTAAGTGATATATTACTTGTAATATAACTTCATTACTGAATGTACGTAAATAAATCCTCATTATTTTGTACACCAAACAGATATACAGGTTGAATTTATGAAATTTGTATTATACAATCAGTGACATATTAGTTTGTCACTAATAAGCCAAAATTATATTTCACAGACCAGTTACATGATATGCCCTTAGTTGGTTTCAAGGTCAGCACACTACATAAATCTATTACATACAATGGTCTTACAGACTTAATTTCAAAGTTTAATATACATGCTAGTTTTAATAATGCACTCTTATATGCAGTACTCTAATTGCTTGTATAAATTGAATAATTAAGTGATCTTAATCTTTATAGGCGATCCTGGACAATACGAACCAGACATCCAGCTCGTAATATCTTGCCCTGCATAAAATTTCCTGAAGATATCTTGCATTGTTAGGAAGAGTGGATGCAGAAAAATCCAATCGGTTTCTAAGGAAGTTTAGAATTAATTTAAAATGTGATGGATCTCTGTTGAGAAAAATGCAAGCATTCTTCTCCACAGTGACTACTTTGGCCAACAACCCATTTGAATCATTTGACAGAGTTGCCACTGTAGTTTCGTCCCCACACATTCAATAAGACTTGCTGCTTCTGTGCCAAATGTATTTGATTTAGTTTGTGATTCTCAGTGGGAATGGATGCTCAGACAGGGGAAACTAATGGTATGAATGTACAAACAAGTGCTTCAACTGGCATGGTGGTACAAACATGTTCTACGACTGGCATGGATGTACAAACAGGTACTTCAGCTGATAAGGTGGTACAAACAGGTTCTACAAATGGTATGGGTGCACAGACAGGTGTTAGTAAGGGCATGGATGCACAAACAGGTGCTACAACTGATATAATGTTACAGACAGGTGCTACAACTGGATCCTTATAGGGAGAAGAAGAACGAGATGAGGCACAAGAAGAAGAAGAAGAGGAGAAAGAAGAGCGAGAAGAGTGACTAGATGAAGAGGATGAGGAATCAGATGACGAAGAACGAGACATCGCTCTCGATAAGGATCCAGACGACACTGTAGTTTTCCTGACTGAAGAGACTGACAGTTACCTCATTTACCAGGTGATTGTGGAACTATACTAACAAGAGATGGTTCTACCGTCCTCAGTGTGTACATTGTTTCAGACATGATGGTCCTAGGTGCAGATTTTGGAGTATATTCCAAGGATCCCTCCACATGGATTTCCAGTTCCAACTCTTCAACTGTACCCTTATGTGGATAGGAAGTGCTGCATTGCTTTTTGGCAGGTATGGGACGATCCTCTCTGCGTGGCCGCTTTCCAAAGGTCATTTTTGGCTTGTCTGTCCATTCTTTTCTGATCACTTCTTTAAATTTGGTTGGTAATTCCTGCTCTTTGTACCTTCTGTAACGTTTTTCTGCCTCAGGCCCCCTGGTCCCATCTTGAGCTACCATGATGAATCCTGCATTGTTGCACCCATGTGGCTGGTGTCTGTTGTACAGACATTTGCAGTTTGTACATTTGTACTTGTATCCACTGTGTTGCTCAAGTATGTGTCTTGATATTTTCCATCCTTGATTAAATTCAAGGTCTCCACATACTAAACATAAGTAGTGCTATAAAAAGAGAAGAATTTTTTTTATAGCAGATCAGTTTTAAATACATTAATAGTTCATCATTTTTAGTTCTCAGAGCAGTATGGCTTAAGTCTATCATGATGTACTACTTAAGGTTTTGTTTTCAAACTTGATCTGATGCAATAAAGTACATCATTGATTTTTGTCATCACCACAAAAGGACCTTTCCAGGACCTATGTAATTTAGGATTCAATCCCCTTCTTCGTTGAGGATCATAAAACCAAACCAAATCACCTTCTTTGTACATATTATGCTTTATTTTGCAATCATATTTCATTTTCATTGCATCACTGGCTATTTTCAAACAAGTTCTAGAAAAATCATGTACTCTAATCAGTTTACTTTCTAGTTGTTCAGCATAGTCAGACATGTTTTCATATTTGACTTGTTCTTTTTCATGACAAATGTACAACAAATTAACAGGCAATATAATCTCTCTACCAAACATCTTATCACAGTGAGATATGCCTGTGGTTTCATTTACGGAAGACCTATATGCCATCATCATCAGAGGTAAGCAGGTATCCCAGTCATTTTGTTTTGATGATACAAATGATGCTAACATGTTTACTATTGTTTTATTTGCATGTTCCACCAAACCGTCAGATTGTGGAGTAGTTCTAGTTTTATCTATGCCCAAAATTGATCATGTTTCTCTAAAAACTTGTGACTCAAAGTTTGACCCTTGATCTGAGTGCATCTGCATAGGTACCCCAAAAACAGAGATAAATCTTTCAACTAGTGTGGTTGCAACAGTTTTTTGCTTCTTGATTTTCCATGGGAAGAGCCTCTGTAAACTTTGTAAAATAATCTGAGATTACCAGAATATACCTATTCCCTCTATTTGATTTAGGTAAGGGTCCCATTATATCAATTCCAATTCTTTCCAATGGTGCCCCTACATTATTCTGTTTCATGGGTGCTCTGGGTTTCCTTATAGGCATTTTTCTAGAGTTACAGACTTCACATCTTCTACACCAACCTTCTACCTCCTTGCATAACCCATACCAAAAGTATCTTTCCTTTACTTTTGACAAGGTTTTCTTCATTCTAAGGTGTCCCTCACATGGACTATTATGTAACATGGTCAAGACTTCAAATCTTAGTTCAACAGGCAAAACAACAAACCAGCTTGGGTTGTTACTAGTAAGACTTTCCCACTTTCTACACAATATTCCACTTTTTACTTCTAACAGTTCCCACATGTACCAATAACACTTTACTTCAACAATGTGTACATCTACTTCTGACCCGACAGGTTTAATGCCTCTTAACTTCCCCTCTTTGATGAACTTAATGTTCTCATCTTTATCCTGCAGGTAAATAATCTTATTACCTATTATCTCCCCTTTTTCTTCCATGTCCATTCTTACATCATCATCACTATGGGAACTATTAGTTTTCTTAGTCTTAACTGCCCCTAGCATACATGCATCTTTCTTATTGAACTTGTTTGGAGAATGTGATTTATTCTGATCAACCCATTTCTCGCACTTCTCTAAAGAACATACATTGGTAAGATTTTTGTAGCTTTTGTCTGTCATGATCCAGCACACTGCTTTTTCTAGAGTAAGCATTTCATTCTGACCAGCAATTTTCTCGCACGCATCTAAAGTGAGTACTTCGGAGAGAAATTTGTGGTTTTCTCCAGATACAACCCTGCATGCTTCTTGTAAACATGCGTCAGTAGGATTGATATCTAACTGGTGTTTACTTCTATGATCACCGACACAAGCTATACTCTCCATCTGTTCATTTCCATACAAAGCATCAGCTCTTGCACAGTAACTACATGTATCGCTCAAACAAGGACGACGAGATAGAGCATCTGCATTGGAATGTACACAACCAGCACAGTGTTCGATCTCAAAATCATACATGGATAATGTTTCTATCCACCTAGCCAGCTGACCTTCTGGTCTTTTAAAATTTAATTGCCACCTAAGTGAACCATGATTGGTGCGTACTTTATAATGTCACCCGTACAAGTAATGATGGAAGGTTTTAACAGCATTCACTATGGCTAATAACGTTGTTCTGTTTTAGAAAAGCATTTACTGTAATATTCCAAGACCTTTTCCTCCCCATTCTGTACTTGAGATAATATTGCCCCCATGCTATCATTACTCACATCTGTATCAACAATGAAGGGATCTATTCAGTTGGAAATGCCAATATGGTTGCATTTATTAACAAAATCTTCAATGTATTAAATGCTGTTTGACAAGCTTCAGTCCATTCAAAGCAACAACTCTTTTCAGTGAGTCTGTGAAGAGGTTTGGCAATGTTTGCAAATTGTTTGACAAACTTTCTGTAATAAGAGCAAAGCCCGAGGAAACTCCTAACTTGTTTTACATTCTTTGGTGCTGGCCATTCTACCACTGCTTTGATTTTATTGTACTCAGTTGAAACACCATCCCCACTAACACTATAACCCAAGAAAGTAACTTTTTGTAGAAGAAAAGTACACTTTTTAGGACTAAGCTTAAGATCTGCTTCATGCAATCGTTCTAGCACCTTGTCCAAATTAAGTATGTGAAACTCAAAAGTTTTGGCATACACTAATATATCATCTAGATATACTAAGCATATCTCAAAAGTGAGATTTCATAAGGTTCTTTCCATTAAACGATCAAAGGTCGCTGGACTGTTGCAGAATCCAAATGGCATAACTGTGAATTCCCACAATCCGCTACCATGCACAGAAAAGGCTGTTTTACAGCGATCGTCTTTATGTAAACTAACTTGCCAAAAACCCTGTTTAAGGTCCATAGAACTAAACCATTTTGATCCAGCCAAGGCATCTAAGCTTTCATCCATTCTAGGTAATGGTTGACTGTCTTTGACAGTACAGTCATTTAATTTATGATAATCACAACAGAAGCATATGGACCCATCCCGTTTAGTCACCATGACTACAGGACTACACCAAGGTGAGATAGAGGGTTGTATGATACCTCTATCAAGCATATTACTAATCTCTTTCTCAGCCTCTGCTCTCTTTGCAAGGGGTATACGAGAGGGGTTTTGTTTTATGGGTTTAGCATTCCCTGTATCAATCTTGTGGTCAACCAAGGTAGTATGCCCTATATCATCTGGAGTTTTAGAGAACACATTCTGATGTTTTATTAACAACTCTTTCAGTTTCTCTTTCTGATCCTTTGTCAAGTGTTCAGAACTTCTTTCAAACAACTCCAATAAATGAGCAGGTATGCTATCATGGTTTTCATCCTTAGATTCCTTGTTTAAAGCAACCGTCATAATCATTTCACATCTCCCAAGTTCAATACTTTCTAGGATTGTTACTACTGTATTTCTGTTTATTTTCTTTTTCTCCATGCCAGGATTTGCAATTCGCACCGGAATTGTATCATTCATTGGGTCTACTAAAGCCTTAGCTACAAGAAGACCACTATCTTCTACCAGTTTTAGGGTGGGCTCTAACATTCCTAATTTCAACTTATTTATGCCATCAATAAACTTTCCTGGCACCACTACTTAAGTTTCAGGAGGTATTGCAACATTCTCATTCACCACAATTCTACAACAAACAGGAGGAACCTGATCCTCATTAGCATAACATGATATTTTCTCTTGGCCATCTTGTAAAGTGATACAACCCTGACTCAACATAATATCACACTTCTGTGCTTCAAGAAAATCAATACCCAAGATTCCATCGTGGTTTATGTAGGAAAGCATACCAAACTTCATAATAAAATATCAACTTTCCTAAGCCAATTCTCACTTTAGCTTTCCCATAAAAAGGTGATTCCTCACCAGTTGCTGTTACAAGGGTTACATTAACAGGTTTAATGGGACTCATGGAAAGAGTAGACCACTGCTCTATAAAATTTCTTTGTAAAATAGTAACACTGGCACCAGTGTCAATTAACATAGAGAGAGGTATATCCTGTACTTTACCTTGTACAAAACATCCTTCATTTCTACCCAATTTCCTAATTACAATCTTTGTGGACCTTTTCAAGCCTGTCAAGCCATGGCCCTCTGATTTGACTGACTTTAGTTTCCCTGTTCATTTCTTCTTGCTTCACTCCCATCCCTCTTATTTACACTTATTTCCCTGTTTTAATTTATTCTTCTTTTGTCACCTGAATATTTGTCTCTATTCTGATAGTTGTTTCCTCTATACTTTGCTCTCCCATTGGACTGATTTTGACCATTATTCCATTCTCTGTTATTTTGATTAAACCTGTCTTGTCTAGTCTTAATGTAATTAAAACCCTGGGAAGAATAATTTTTATTATTATTCTCTCTTGGTGTAGAATCAGTCTGTTTTATCTTCTTTATTTCATTGGACAGTTCAAGGACTGTTCTTTGCAGCTCTTCAAACTTTTTGTTTTGCAAATTAAGTAGGTTAGTTACATCACTTCACACAGCTTGAACTACTCTACCCCTCTGCCTATCAGCAATTCTGTGTGCTTCCAATCTCACTGCAATTTCTCTGCTTCACTTATAGACTTTGGACCAACCTCACCAAACACAAGTGTATCTCCGAGTCTGTGATAGCATCAACAAAATAATCTAGGGCCAACGTTTCTATTACATCACTGCAGGCGCTTGGATAAGCTTTACGGGTTAATTTCTTTATAGACTGGGCTAACTTGGTTAAGCTGTCATCTTTCCCTTTCACATGAGATTGTAACATAGAACGGTATACCTCTGCACGATTGACTGAGCCATATCTGGTGCGCAAAACCTCTTCCAGGCTATTGTAATCACGCTTTTGAACCTCATTTAATTCATTCAAAATGGCATGTGCTGTACCAGTCAAACTACTTGCAAGATAAAATGATTTTGCAACATAACTCCACCAACTAATCTCTTCCATAATATCAAACTGAGAAAGATAGTCATCCAAATCATCAGTGCCATTAAATGGGTTTCACTCTGGTATTGGAACTGCCTATAGGTACATGGGAGATTTGTTTTCCTTGATTTGAGTTATAACTCTCACCAGGACAGTACATATTCATTGGTGAGGCTACATAATTCGTTTGTGTGCCACTGCAGCGGTACTGCTCTGTGAGGTCATGCCTTTCCCTAATACCTTCACCATTAGTGTAACTTCTTGATCTGAGTCCCTCAATCTGATGGTTATGATTGCAATCTACAGCTGTTCCATTATCAAATTTCTTTTCCAGACAATTCAATTTACATTCAAAGTCAGAAAGAGATTGCCGAACTTTAACTTCTAACCTACTCATTGTTTGTTGTAGTTGATCACACAAGTGATCAATGGGATTATTAACAGAATCATTTTCATCTCAATGAGAATTATTTACAATCTGGTCATTAACTTCACCTAAAATATCATCTGACTCGTCCATTTCTATGTATTCACTTTTAGTTATGTCACCAACCAACAGATTTCAATATGGTTTGTTTTGTTTTCTTTCCTTTTAGAAAGAGGAAAACAAAATCTAGTCCCGAAATTAACCAGGGTGTTGGTTGCAAGCTGCTAATACCAGTTTAAACAGAACAATGGAACTACTCAATCAAAGAATAACCAAACAAGTTCCAACATTCAAGTTTTTACCAACTAACAACAACCCTGGACATTCAAGCTTTACTTTAAAAAGGACCCCAATTTCAAATGAAGGGGTCCCGTCGGAGGTGGCATTTTGTAATGCCGGCGTGACTCTTCAGAATTCTTAAGTATTGTTTTGGTGAGTGCGTGAATGCATGGTTATTGGGGTTTCAAATGTGAAGAGCCAGGGCAACATCACAAGGGGTTCGACTGTTGGTTGGATTGTGGTCAAGTAACCAAAAGAATAACTACAACAAAGTAAGCTTATGTTCAACAAGAAGAATAATTTATTAAATAATGAAGTTCATGTTAAATAGTTATGCAGAAATAAAGAATACTTCAAAATTGACAGTATTGAGGGTTGTTTCTTATTATTGACAACCCAGAATATACTAATTATTTTGAATAAAATATTTCAAGGAAGAATATTCATATATGTGTCCTCTTTTGAAAACTTGTCTGTCATGTGGGCATTGACATTTACTTAGCACCTGGATGTAAGGTTGACAACCTGGGTGGACCCTCAACCTAACCTGGTTGTGCAACAACCTGGTTGGGTTGTTAAGCAATATTAAAACTAAAATAAACCAGTCAAGTCATAGAGAGAACACAAATCCCTCTTTTTACAGGTTGTCTGTAACTTTTTCTCTTCCAATCCTTATATATATTACATACTACAACTATTATGGTCTCAGTCTAGGTGGTCAACCCAAACAGGTGCAGACTTTGCCACCTTATAGGTGAACTGTTATTATTATAAACTGGCAACTTAGGGAGTTTGTAAAATTACCATTGTGGGAACTTCCACTAGGTTGCTTCTCTGATCCATTTATAAATTTTTCACCTTGGTTGTTACCAGAGAGACAAACAAAATAAAAAAAGGTTCTTTCTTCTTTGACAAAGTGTCAACAATCCCCCTTCGTAATTCGTGCTGTGAGTATTTATAGTCCTAAGCAACCAATCAGAATCGAGAATTTCGTCATTTGGTTAAGTTAGTGCATTGCCATTCAGCTGAGTTCAGCCTAAAATCAACACTCGAAAGTGGTCGAACAAATCGAATGTGCTTGCGTGGCAGTTAACTTGCTGTATGACTTATGCAGAGTAATTATTACCAGTTAGTCATGAGTTGGTACTTGCTGTATGACTTATGCAGAGTAATTATTACCAGTTAGTCATGAGTTGGTACTTGCTGTATGACTTATGCAGAGTAATTATTACCAGTTAGTCATGAGTTGGTACTTGCTGTATGACTTATGCAGAGTAATTATTACCAGTTAGTCATGAGTTGGTACTTGCTGTATGACTTATGCAGAGTAATTATTACCAGTTAGTCATGAGTTGGTACTTGCTGTATGACTTATGCAGAGTAATTATTACCAGTTAGTCCCAAGAGCATGCTTGCTGTATGGCCTATGCAGTTTGATGATGGTTAGTTTGTTGGTTCAAAATGGCACTTTTACCACATTTTTTATTACATCATGCCAAGAAAATCGAAGCAACTCCATTAAATGCTTTTTTCCCAAGGACACACAAAGGCAGCTGACCCAGGCTGACATAGGCATGTATCAAACCTGTGACTCTTGTATGTTGTATGAATATACCATGATTCATCCCTTAACCTCAAACAGCTTTTAAGTAATAGAGCAAAAATGAAAGTGATGAGCAGACAGATGCAAATGAGTGGAGGACAATACTTATATATATATATATATTTCTCTGCATGAAAAAGCCAGGTCATTTATACAACCAGCATTATCCCTTCGATCTCTCCCTGTCTATGGAGGTTAGACCCTGATTCCTAATTTAAAAAATGTTCATAGCTCCACCCATAAAGTATGTACACTTACTTGGCATTACCAGAGGAGTTAATCTCTGCAGTCAACATGGGTTCATGGGTCTGTCCTTACCCGTGGTCCTGCCTCTGGAGTAATAACTTATAAAACACCAAGATCCCCACCCAAGGGAGCAGTGGTGGCTCAGTGATTCAGACATTGGACTTGTGACCAGAAGGCTGCAGGTTTGATTCCCACCATATGATGTGCTTGGCATCTCATTAATATGCATGGATCTCAAAATCAAACTCATTTTAGATCTTGATGATAAAGCTTACATAGCAAGCCTGATCAAAATCTAATCAGAAATATGGCCCCTAGAGTGTTAACAAGTTCAACCACTGAGATGCTAGATTACCTCATTAATATGCTATGGCTCATAACAAAACTCATCTTTGGTCTTAATGATGCAAGTTCATATACCCAAAATCTGAACACAAATATAAAGTATTTACAAGCTCAGCCAATTAGATGCAAGATCATCTCATTAATATGGATAGATGCTGCTCATAATCAAACCCATCCAATATATTCATGATATCTTCATAAATAACAAATCTAATCAAATTCTGATCAGAAATATGGCATCAAGAGTGTTCACAAGCTCAGGAAATCAATTGTAAGATAACCTCATTATGCAATGATCTAATCTATAATCAAATTCATTATAGATCTTATTGCTATAAGCTCACATACCAAATCCAATCAAAATCTGATAAGAAATATGGCCTCTAGCTTGTTCACTAGATCAGCCAGTCAGATGCAGAATCGCCTCGTTAATATGCCTGGATGTTGCTCATAACTGACCTCACCTGAGATCTTGATGATATAAGCTTACATCCCAAATCTGATTAAATTCTGATCAGAAATATGGCCTCTAGAGAGTTTAGAAGCTCAGACAATCAGAAGCAAAAAGCACCTAATTAATATGCATGCATGTCCCTCATAACTGAAATGTAAATATAAATTGTTAACAGAAGTACCATAAATAGCATAGTATATGTCCACTCCATTTTTATAGTCTTTATGCTTTATGTAGGTAACTGAAATTTGTATGCAGAAACCACTTTTCTTCAGTCACTGTGACCTTGACCATTGACATTTTGCCCCAAAATACTAGACTTCTTCCTTACACCAAGTACAAGCCATTCACACTAAGTTTAGTCCAGGTCTGTGATGTAGAATGTTATGGTGTGGAAACCATTTTTTCTTTCAGTCACAGTGACCTTAAACTTTGACCTTTTAGACTCCTGAAACTGATAACTTTCTTTCATGCTTCAAGTGCAAGCCACCCATAGAGTTTATAAATGGCGGAAAGATTGAGTTGATTTAGGTAGAAACTATTTTTCTTCTTTCAGTAACAGTGACCTTGTCTTCCCTAGCCAGTTTATTAACTGTGGATGATGGAGAACTCGACATATTGTGCAGACATTTTTCTTTTTTCAATCAGTAACCCTGGCCTTTGAGCCTTTTGCCCTGAAATCAATAGGATTCTTCTTTACCCCAATTGCAATCCATTCCCAAAGTCTGGTAACAGTAGATGGTGTAGAAATTTAAAAGTTTAAAAGTAAATGTGCTAATATTCTATAAAAGGTATTTAAATGAAAAGACAAAGTTAAAAGATGTAAAATCCTTAAAACATACTTAAAATTTGTGATACAAACTGCATTCTCTCAATGGCAGAGTATGCATTATAGTTGAGGTCCACCCTTCAGGAGGTAAGCATGAACCAGGTATGTGTGTCTGATATGTGATCGACACAATGCCACTTTATCTCTGTGATTTGTTCTATATGAGGGTTGCCACTCTCCAATGATGGGTTTGATGTTCTGATGTTTTCATTCAACATGTTTTGAAGAACATGCTGATTCATATCATATTTTAAGTCAGTATATGAATGTTCCAGAAATGTGGTCATCTTAGGGGAAACAAGCTCAGCCAATCAGATGTAAGACTGCTTCATTGATATGCATGGATCTCACTCATATGCAAAATCAGCTCAAACCTAGATGATGTAAACCTATATATCAAGTTTGATCAAACTCAGACAAGAAATGTGGCCTCCAGTGTGGTAGCAAGCAAATAATAATGGATGGACAGTGGATGGATGATGGACACAATGCCATACCATAAGCTCAATTGGCCTTATGGCCAGATAAGCTAACAAATCACATACATTACATGCCATTTTCTGAACTTCCAGTCTCACAAACTAAGAACATGTCATCCAGGTCCCCAAATTCAATGGTCTCATGGCCGACTTACTACCATTTCAGGGAAGGCCACCTTGTTACATCTGCCTGGCCAACCTGGAAATAATTTACCTTGTACTGAATACCAAAACGAACAATGCAAAATAACATCTAGGACTGAGGACAGTTGATCAGAAAAGAAAACAGATTTTTAAAAAGTAATTAATTAAAGGGAAGTACAGAAGGATGCAATAACAGCTCCTTTGCTCAATTAATGTAGTAATACAATGAACCTCTTTTTTAGAATAACTAAAATTACATTTTATTTTATGGGTGTATTTTGAAAAAAGTCAAAGTGATCCCTTCAGAAGTTTCAATAAGAAGCAAAGTAGCAGGCTAAATTTGAAAAGCACCAGGCAAAGTCCCCCGCTTGTAGTCCAGGGGGCAATGCCTCTAGTGGTGAGTTATGGGTGACTTTGTACCCCTCCAATATAAAGCTGAAATGGTCCAGCTGTATGAACTCATTTTAAACCATGCTTCCTCTATGTGAAATTGTTTGAATGATACTTACCTCATGAAAAAAGCGAGGGACAATGTTCTGGAAAAAATATTCATTTATTTATTTATTATTGATTTTACTTGAATAGGATTACATGCAAGATTGTCAGTGAATGCTGATATCTGATTTCCAGGTTAGGGTAGGATAGAAAATGCAGATTGCCAGGTAATACATGTAGAATAATAAGATTCAAGAGAATAAGCAAAAGTGAGGTTTTATAATATTTCACACACTAAAATAGCAACAATAAAATAATCGAAGTAAGAAGAACAGAACACTGTAATGTGCTTTAATCTGTTGTATTTCAGTCAAACTGTAACCAAAATGTTTGACATGTTGATCATCTCTTACCGTTCGTATATATGTTAGCATCCACTAGCCTATATTATTTCATCTCTGTTTCATACTGCATCCCCCATCTGTAATGCATAGAACTATCGTATGATAATTTGTTGCAAACCATTATTTTTGTTTTTTCTTCAGCCATTGTCTATTAGTATCTGCTGTCCTCTCTTCTTTAATGGAACATGATTACTACTGTTGATTGTGATAAACTGGGTCAAAAGTAAAGATACTGAACATTTATGGGTCTCTTTGACAGATATTGAATTGTGCATCAGGCAGACGTTTCTAATAATGCCAACTACGAAAAAGCATCTTCTAGACTTGACCTATCTGTATTGACTAGAAGAAGATAATAGTCATAAATGGATTAACAGTCTCAGATGGAATACAGAGGTGAATTATTAACCTATTTAAATAAACTTTTTCAAAATTCTGGAATTATAGGCAGCGATTCCTGTACAAATAAATGGTGAAAAATCGCCAGCTACCAGCTTCTATTGAAATCCCTATCCTGTGTCAGCATCCCTTCAGGACTCACGGTACTAGTTCAACTCCCACAGTAAACCTATGGAAATGCCATCATATTAAAAATTCAATAACTTTTAATTTCTCAATACTCATGATCAAACCAACAGCTCTCAGTATAGGCCCATCCATGATGCAAGCTTCTGCATGAAGAAAACCATACGAGCCAGGCATTTCTTTTATCTACATATGTATGAAACATGTGTTTTCAATTCTGCACCTAAAGAATCAGCTGCTAATTTCAGTAATGAGCTTTCCAAAGTCTAGTCTGTAATGAATGCATCAACAGAACATTGCCTCTATTTTTGTCAGTTACAAATAGGATAAGCTCTCCAAAGATTCTGCTAAATTTTACTTGTCATAATCAACCAATCATGATCATCCAAACCCATACTCTATTTTATGTTCACTCATTTCTAGACTTGTTACCATTTTTGCATATAATTAGTACTGCAAGTTTAGGAGTTGTCTCCCTTGTAATGTACAGCGAGACAATGGTAGAGTTGGTCACAAGAAGCCAAATTGGAAAAAAAATAAACATTTAAATAACTTACAAATTATTAATTGTTATCAACTTGTACCAGAAGTTGTAATGAGTCTATACTCAGTAAATTTGGAGATTATTAGAGTTCTTCCCAAAAAGTTTATTATTTTTATTTTCATGATATTTTTGAAAATTATTTGCAAACAAAATTCAATAATTTTTTTTTTGTTTCTTTACTTTAAATTAAACAAGAAAGCCCACTGACTACTTTTGTCTCAACATCATTATAAGAAATTCAATTAGCACTTAAGAAATACCCTGAAAAAGGGGATGTAGCAGGAGATAGTTGTGTTATTACCACCATGTGAGATTCTAGGGTAGGCTGCCTACAACACCTGAACACAACATCACTTGTGTTTTCTGACTGGCTAATCCCTAGTAGTGGGTTGGACATGTATGTACACATGGTCTGAATGCACTTTGACCAACTAAGTGACTTTATAAGAAATCCTACTAAACAGTGATTAAGAGGATTTGTGAAAGAAAAGGATGAAACTGTAACTTTACTCTATGCCATTGACATATCCCAGAACTTTACCTCCAAAGTGCTTTAACCCTGCCCACCTTCTCCGAACTTAGTGGACCAGTTCATAATAGCCAGTGCAGAAGGTGATCATCTGAGTTGAATAAATGTGATACTGTGCGAGTTCTTCAATGCTGCAATAAAAATACATAACACAAAGAATCAAGTGTTCAGTGAAATATTATTTGACCCTAGTTCAGAGTTACAATTGGCCTAGTATGGAGAGAAAGGCCAAAATATGATTCATGTGAATATTTAAGTGAAAGAATAAACTTATTTGAAACTGTACACTTACTTTGAAAAGGAACATAGGCTGCAAAGTTTAATCAAGCATTACAAATGGATTTTTTAAACTCTGGAGTTACTAACACTGGACTTATGTTCTTACAAGTGAAAATATTACAGCACCAGTTTTATCAATATTATAGAAACAGCAAAACTTTGTGACTGAGAAACTTGTGGAAGTAAATACAGAAGATATGGAAAAAATTAAAACAATTTCAGAAAGATATTTAAGTTCAGTGAACTACCTGACAATTCTGGAATGTTTGTTGAGGGCAATGAACAGCATGACAATCACCTATTCAATGTAATAACAATCGCCTATTCAGTACCAGAGGCACTCTGTTCCAGATTGGAGCCGAAGTTGCCACCACAGTACCTGAAAATATGACAAATAACATGTTTGTGTTACCATAGATTCTGGAAATAGAAGCCACAGTCATTCAGTTGTTATTGTGCCAGACTTGCATCCAAATGGGTGCAAGCTCAAATCCTACCATCAGATTAGTCCAGGCTGACTACCATGGTATGTCCTTGGACAATGCACTTTTCTCCAACTGCCTTGGCACTAAAAAACCTACGTCTGTTGCCATGATGGATTTGATTGAGCTTTTATGGGAAAAGTCACCAAAACAAACCAAATTACTGGAAATAAAATTATAGTCAAACCTGCTCTAACAGTTGCATGTATTTAAAAGCCACTTGGTCTTAACTGTCATTCTAACTTCTCACATTCCAGCCATGGAAAATCTTCTATAAAACTAATGATAGAAACATTCATCTGCTTTCCACAGTCAACGGGAAGGTGTTTCCTAATGAAACAACAGTGCCTTGCTGCTTTAAGTTGTCATTTGAGCATATTGACCTATGTGTACAAATGAAGCATTTGAAAAGCATTGTTTAGGAAAAGACAAGTCATGTTAATTGAAGTGTAAACATGTCTTATAATACTTGTATCCACCATAATTAAGTCAATAGACGCCTCTATTATTCCTGGCTATAAAACAGATCATTCAGCAATAACACTAAAATTGTCTATATCTGCATCACCGAGAGGTCCTGGGTACTGGAAATTCAATTCAAAGCTATTAAAGCAAAATGAATATATTCAGTTGGTAAAAAAATGTATAACCAACACAGTAGAAGAATACTATTGTGAAGGTGATAAGGAAAACCCACTACAGGTGAAACTAACTTGTAATAATCAATTGTTTTTTGAAATCCTTAAAATGATAATAAGATCAGAATCAATTATGTATTCACAAGCTAAGGCAAAACAGGAGAAGCAACATTTCAGGAAAATTGAAGCTGAAATACATACCTTACATGCTTTAGTGAATCAAAATAATAACCCCGCTACGATGAAAGAATTGAACAAAAAACAAGCGGATTTAGAAGAAATGAGGAAAAAAGAGGTGGAAGGTGTAATGTTAAGATCAAAGGCAAGATGGTATGAGTCTGGTGAAAAAAACTCAAAATATTTTCTTAATCTCGAAAAGAGAAATTACACAAACAAAACAATAAAAGAATTAATTACTGAAGATGGAACAAGGGTAACAGATCCAAAAGAAATATTAAATCAACAGAAAGACTTTTATGAAAAATTATACCAAAGCAAAAACAAATATAACTTCCAAACGCTCAACCACTTTTTTAACCATGATAAAAAACTCTCAGATCTTGAAAGAAGCTCATGTGAAGGTAGGTTAACGTTTGAGGAATGTGGTTTAGCACTAAAAAATATGAAAAATGAAACTAGCCCTGGTTCCGATGGATTTACTGTAGAATTCTACAAATTCTTTTGGAAAGACCTAGGCGGCTTTCTCTTTAGGTCTCTAAATACTGGATACGATATGCAACATTTTTCAGAATTTCAGTCTCAGGGAATCATTACCTGCATTCCTAAAGAAGATAAAGACAGGAAATTTCTAAAAAATTGGAGACCAATCTCACTACTTAATGTAGATTACAAGATTGCCTCGGCATCAATTGCTAATAGGTTCAAAAAAGTGCTCCCGTTTATCATTAGTGACACCCAAAAGGGTTTTATGAAAGGGAGATTCATTGGTGAAAATACAAGACTTTTGTATGACCTGATGCAATACCTTGAGGAAAAAAATGAATTTGGTCTTCTCCTATTGATAGACTTTGAAAAGGCTTTTGACTCGGTCGAATGGGACTTTCTGGAAACTGCTCTGAAGTCTTTTAACTTTGGAGAATCAATTTGTCAATGGTTCAGATTATTTTGCAATAAATCAAAAAGTTGTCTCATTAATAATGGACATTTATCCCCATTTTTTAATTTGGAGAGAGGTTGTCGCCAGGGAGACCCTTTATCACCCTACTTATTTATAATAGGAATTGAACTTCTTGCAATAGAACTAAAGAAGAACACAGATATTACAGGCATTTTCTATAATGAAATGGAGTTCAAATTAGGGCAGTACGCTGATGATGCTTTTCTATTATTAGATGGTTCTCATTTGTCCTTGAAGACAACCTTGCAGATTTTAAATGACTTTGCCTTGGTGTCAGGTCTGTACTGCAATGTTTTGAAATCAAAAGCTATTTGGATTGGAAATAAAAAATATTCTAATGAAAAAATATGTCCAGAAATTGATATTAACTGGTCAATGTCCAATTTTAGATTACTGGGAGTATATTTCTCTTTGAACTTGGAGGACATGGTAGAGCTTAATTATTCGACGAAGTTAAAGGAAGTAAAGAAACTGCTTGGCTGGTGGAGCAGAAGAAATTTATCCCTTATTGGAAAAATTACTTTGATAAAGTCCTTGATTTTGCCTAAATTCATTCATCTTTTTGCAGCTTTGCCAAATCCTCCACCCCATATAGAAAAGGAACTGAATACATTATTTTTCCACTTTATTTGGGGCGGTAAAACTGAGAGGGTTAAAAGAGACACTCTTATAGCTTCTTTTAAGGAAGGGGGATTAAATATGATTCACTTGCATTCATTTGTGTGTTATATAAAACTTTCCTGGACTAGGCGTCTCTTACTAAACGAAGATGGCTTATGGCAAAAACTGGTTTCTGAACAAATATTTGGAAAATTTGGAGGTACGCTGTTATTTACATTAGGAAAAACTAAATTAAAAGTAATTTCTAAATCAATTAAAAATATTTTTTGGCGTGATGTTATTTATGCTTTATCACAATGGAAAAATGAACCATCTACTGTCCATGAATACTTGTCTCAAGATATTCTTAATTTAGTGACTGTAGATAATTTTAAATCATAGACAAGGTGGAGAACAAACGGTGTTGTACTTATTCAACATCTTTTTGATGCACAAGGATCTCTATTAAGTTTTGATGAAATAAAACAAAAAACAAAAACAAATAATTTCATACAGTACTTTGCTCTTATTTTAAAGATCTCGGTGCTGTGGAAAAAGAAAATTAAAAGGTTTTTTGAAAGTGGAAATAGTTTTCATGTAGTTTTGGACAAAACATCACTCCTTAGGGTAAGAGCAAAGAATAAATTTATCTATAAAGACCTGATAAGAACCAAGATACAAAAGCCAAATGGTAAACATGAAACTTGGTCCAGGCAGCTAGAGTGTGCAATTGGTGCAAATGAATGGACCAACTCTTTTGTTTTGGCTAAACTTTGTACAAAAGACACAAAACTGATTAGCTTTAATTTTAGATTTCTCCATAGAAACATTGCCACAAACCAGTTTCTAAAAAAGATTAATTTAAGTGATAATGATAAATGTACCTTTTGTAATGAGGGAATAGAACAAATTGAGCACTTATTTTATGACTGTTCAGTTACTGAACACTTTTGGAAACTGTTGGTGGAATGGATCCAAACTTATGACCCAAATTTTAGAATTACACGAAAAGACGTCTTTATAGGAAATAACAACTTTGATGATCTTATTAACTTCCTAATTTTGCTTGCAAAATATGTGATATACAGATCACGTTGTGCATCAAAAATTCCAAATCTATCATATTATAAAAATTGTGTTTTATCATACAAAACACTGGAAAAATATGTCGCCAAAGTGAATAACAGAAGTGACGAGTTTAAGAAAAAGTGAATCCTATTATCAACTTTTGGAACATGATTTTTTTTTTTTTTTTTTTTAATTTAATAATTTAAGATAATGCCCCATACACCAGGTCAGGTGGTGATGTAGGGGAATATGTAAAATCCTGACACCTTGTGTTCAATAAAAAAAAAAAAAAAAAAAAATTGGTACAACAGATCCCAGTAGCATCATGTACAACAATAATAACGGATATATAACGGATATATATATATATATATATATATATATATATATATATATATATATATATATATATATACATATATATATATATATGTGTGTGTGTGTGTGTGTGTGTGTGTGTGTGTTGTTTTTCCTTGCTCTGTTTTGTAAGTGTATCAAAGACTTACAAATCAGCAGAGCGTGGAACCTTTTATTACATGCTTTTTATAAGCACTATTTTTAGATTGTAATTTTCATTTATATGCTCAATTTAGTACTAAAGGCATTATTCAGAAAAAAAAAAAAAAAAAAAAAAAAAATAATTAAGTCAATCTGTTACTTTCAATTGCATAATCTCTCATTGCTATTTTAATACTTGTATCCACCATACTCAAGACAGTCCTATAAATCATGTATCCACCATACTCAAGTCAGTCTTATAATACTTGTATCCACCATACTCAAGTCAGTCTTATATTTGTATCCACCTTACTCAAGTCAGTCTTATAATACAGTGAAACCCTGCTATAACGCGATATTTGGGGTCCATACAATTCGATCGCGGAAAAAGCGGGGTCGCATTATTGTTGGGTTTTACTATATTTTACTTTATTCAGAGAACAACGTATACACGTCTAATGTATAGCGTGAATAGGGTATAAACACCGTTTACTATCTGATATCGATCCGTCTTTGTTTTCCCACATGACAACCCTTTGATTGAGCCACGAGTTTGAAACAGCTGTACTTGTTCAGTGCCAAGTAACAGAGAGCGGTTATTTGAACTCCCTGTGATCTTGCCGCCCAAGCTCAGTCTCTACATAAGCACCCACATATGACAATCTTTGATCTTGCCGCCCAAACTCAGTCTCTACATAAGCACCCACATTTGACAATCTTTGATCAACCATCGCATTGTCTGGTGCTTGGTTGTGTATGCAGTTAAAGAAGAAACGTAAGTCGGCTATTGTTTGCGCAATGATTGTATACAGGATGAATTGAAGTCCAGCGCACGTGTTGGCGGCTTATGTTTTTTTATGTTTATTAAATCATGAGAATCTTTTATCAACCACCACATTGTCTGATGCTTGGTTGTGTATGCAGTTAAAGATGAAAAACATGTCGGCTATTGTTTGAGCAATGATTGTATACAGAATGAATTGAAGACAAACACAAAGAAGACTTACTGGCTTTACTCATGGATCAATAATAAGTAACATTTCCGATAATGTTTATTTTGGCATAATACTTCAGGAAATTGGTGAAATTGTTAAATTTAAGAAGCCACGCCACGATCGAATTCATAAGTGATCTCTTCCCCAAAATGATAATAAACTTTTTGTACACTATTTCACGTACTTTAAAAAAAAAAAATCAGTGTACGACAAAAATACATGTACATGTATATAAAATTTCAGGAACCACGCCACAAACGTATTATACTCGAATTCATACGTGATCTCTTCCCCAAAATGATACTGTAATATACACATTTTATACACTATTTCTCGTACTTTGAAATAAAAAATGTTCATGTGCGAATGAATATATGAAATTTTGGGAGCCATGCCACGATCGCGTTATATCCGAATTTGCGTTATAGCGGGGCGCGTTATAGCGGGGTTTCACTGTACTTGTATCCACCATACTCAAGTCAGTCGTATAATACTTGCATCCATCATACTTAAGTCAGTCTGTTACTTTCAATTGCATAATCTCTCATTTGCTATTTTAATACTTTTATCCACCATACTCAAGTCAGTCCTATAATTCTTGTATCCACCATACTCGTCAGTCTTATAATACTTGTATCCACCATACTCAAGTCAGTCTTATAATACCTGTATCCACCATACTCAAGTCAGTCTTATAATACTTGTATCCACCATACTCAAGTCAGTCTGATAATACTTGCATCCATCATACTTAAGTCAGTCTGTTACTTTCAATTGCATAATCTCTCATTTCCTATTTTAATACTTTTATCCACCATACTCAAGTCAGTCCTATAATTCTTGTATCCACCATACTCGTCAGTCTTATAATACTTGTATCCACCATACTCAAGTCAGTCTTATAATACTTGTATCCACCATACTCAAGTCAGTCTTATAATACTTGTATCCACCATACTCAAGTCAGTCTGATAATACTTGCATCCATCATACTTAAGTCAGTCTGTTACTTTCAATTGCATAATCTCTCATTTCCTATTTTAATACTTGTATCCACCATACTTAAGTCAGTCTTATATTACTTGCATCCACCATACTTAAGTCAGTCTGTTACTTTCAATTGCATAATCTCTCATTTCCTATTTTAATACTTGTATCCACCATACTTAAGTCAGTCTTATATTACTTGCATCCACCATACTCAAATAAGTCTTATAATACTTGTATCCACCATACTCAAGTCAGTCATATAATACTTGTATCCACCATACTTAAGTCAGTTTTATAACACTTGTATCCACCATACTTAAGCCAGTCTTATAATACTTGTATCCATCACACTTAAGTCAGTTTGTTACTTTCAATTGCAGAATCTCTCATTTGCTATTTTAAGAAGTTGAAATAAGCATAGTATTGCTTAGAAAATTTGTTGTTGGGGTAAATACTTGCAGTAAATCATTTCTATAGCCACCCTACCCTACCCTACTGCTAATGACCATACTAAATGTATTCATCAGAAAAGTTTAATCAAAACTAATTTTACTGATAATTTGCTTTACTTTATAAAATTGTATGTATTCAACAATTTGTATCAATGTTTACTACATAATAATAATTTGGGCATCAAGATCTTAGTAAGTTCTTCCTACATATTGTTTATAATACAAATGATCAAATTCAACTTTTAAAAAAAAACTACTCATTTCTGCTGAATAGATGCACAGTAATTATTGTAAGTTAAAAAAACTGCTAAAGCATTATCAGATTATAATAGTATGGTAAAGTCTGCATTGTGGTCCCCAAAAAATAATAAAGACAGATAGTCCTAATGTACATATCAGATCTTCATTAAATATCCATCTATGTTTGACATTTAAATGTTAAGAGGCATTTATTCATTAGGTTATTCATTTTAATCCAAGAACATATAGTGGACTAACAATGCAGTCACCATTAGGTTATTCATTTTAATCCAAGAACATATAGTGGACTAACAATGCAGTCACCATTAGGTTATTCATTTTAATCCAAGATCATATAGTGGACTAACAATGCAGTCACCATTAGGTTATTCATTTTAATCCAAGAACAGATAGTGGACAAACACTGCAGTCACCATTAGGTTATTCATTTTAATCCAAGAACATATAGTGGACTAACACTGCAGTCACAATTAGGTTACTCTTTTTAATCCAAGAAACATATAGTGGACTAACACTGCAGTCACAATTAGGTTATTCTTTTTAATCCAAAAGCAGATAATAGACTAACACTGCAGTCACAATTAGGTTATTCTTTTTAATCCAAAAGCAGATTATAGACTAACACTGCAGTCACAATTAGGTTATTCTTTTTAATCCAAAAGCAGATAATAGACTAACACTGCAGTCACAATTAGGTTATTCTTTTTAATCCAAAAGCAGATTATAGACTAACACTGCAATCACCATTAGGTTACTCTTTTTAATCCAAAAGCAGATAATAGACTAACACTGCAGTCACCATTAGGTTACTCTTTTTAATCCAAGAACAGATAGTGAACAAACATCGCAGTCACCATTAGGTTACTCTTTTAATCCAAGAACAAATAGTGAACAAACATCGCAGTCACCATTAGGTTACTCTTTTTAATCCAAGAACATATAGTGGGCTAACATCAGAGTTGAACACTTTTTATGGTTTATTTGAATAGATTATCATAAGTTTATAACGAACATGTTAAAATTCACGTTAAGTCCATGAAAGGTGGTTACTTGAGGCTATTATTGATGAAAATATCAGAAAAGTTGATTACACAAAAATAGTTCATATATGACGTCATTATCTCGAAACAAGCGTGTTATATCGCAAGAAGCATGGCCCACGATTGAAGGAAGAAACGAAATCAGGAGATTGGACGATAACAAAAGAACCTATATATCGTACAGCGGCCAGTTGTCGTTGAACTCCTTCAATCGTGCACCATGTTTCTCGCGATCTAACACACTTGTTTCGAGATAATGACATCATCAGCTGTGTCACCAGCATTCTTCAGAAGCGAAAGAATATAATTTTATAGTAAAAGCATACAAAATGTGATTCAAAAAGGTAATTTCATGTCATTTTAAAAAATCATAATGAAAATCTATGTTTTCACTAATGTCTTTTATTTGTCCGACTTTTTGACTTTGAATTTTCTATTATATACTACAGACAGCACCGCCAATCACATGTTGGCTTTGTTTACATACTTTGAACAGGATTATCCACTTTGGAAATTTCTACAACTGGTTAACCAATGTAAATATTTGGTTTTAATCATGTGGAGTTCTTATACAACGTAAGAAAAATTTACACTCGAAATGTATATTCACTACGGACTTTTTCGTTTCAGTATTATTTCATAATAAACATATATTCTACATCAAAAGACATTGAATCTATTATAATAAAATGTGTATCCATTCACCAGTGTCTATTTTAAAATTTCTTTCTCCCTCTGTCTCTGTATGTCTGTCTGTCTCTCTCAGTCTATTGAGTCATGTATCTATATGGTAAAGAACAAGCAAGCAGTAATGTAAGTGCACAAACATGAAAAAAATTAATTTTTAATTTTTTTTTATTTTTATTTCAACAACACGGAGACGCTATAAACTAATAATATCCATACCTTGGTCTAACTGGCACGGCCCGGTCATATGCCACGTGACTTTTTAGTGAGTGCACGAACCATGGATGTCGCTTCCCGAAATAAGTAAACAGACACACGCTCGGAAAAACGGTAATTATGAACTAATATGCATGAATGCCAACAAAATTTCACGCTGATTAAATGAAGAATATATAGTTGAACACTTTTTATGGTTTATTTCAATAGATTATCATAATATTATAAAGAAGGCGTTAAAATTCACATTAAGTCCACGAAAGGTGGTTACTCGAGACTACTTCCAATGGTACGCGTATCAAGGGTATATTTGGGCGTTTCGTGTAACCGTTTCATACACTCTGATTTCATACAAATGCACTCTACTGTAAGTACATAAACATGTCAGAATGAAAAGTACCAATCCTACGTATGCATAAGATTATACTTAAACTGAAAAGTAAGTACACAGTAACATACAATTTTTCTTACATGCGGAAATAGTGAACTTCGAGGTTAGAAAGCACTAATCTCATTGAGCGCTTGAGATACCTTGACTCAAGTGCATATATGTGACATGGATTCGGCTTGTACTAAGTATAACGAAGGCGCATAACGGATAGAAAGAAAAGAATAATTGATGGAATCTCTCGAAACCATAACTCGTCATAATATAGCCAGGGTTGTGCTGGTGTGCCAATGAACCCTATATTCACACATACCCTACATACATACTAGCTCTGAATAAGTAGAAAAATGTGTGCTATATGTGTGTGAAGTCTCCTCTTGAACATACATATGCTGTTCAGCACAATTATAAATTTATTATTATTATTATTATTATTATTATTATTATTATTATTATTATTATTATTATTATTATTATTCATAGTATATAAATACTGCATAAAATCTACCCCTATGTTTTCTTAAATATTTACAGATTTATATATATATATATATATATATATATATATATATATATATATATATATATATATATATTATATATAAATATATATATATATATATATATATATATATATATATATATATATATATATATATATATATATAATATAAACATATCTACTTTAGAATAACCCGCTCTAAAACAGGCCTGTTCTTCGCCAAGTAATTCATTTTCGTCCAGCCATTCATTTATCCTATTATTTAAAATCTGTGTAAATACTTTGTTTAATATAGGTAGTAAACTAATACCTCTGTAGTTGAAGGGTTCATTTGCATCATCTTTCTTCAGAATTGGTATAATGTTAGCCGTTGACCAATATTCTGGATAATATCCAATATCGAATTGTTTATTCAATAATATTGTTATTATTGGTGCAATTATGTTGCCCTCTCTCTCTCTCTCTCTCTCTCTCTCTCTCTCTCTCTCTCTCTCTCTCTCTCTCTCTCTCTCTCTCTCTCACACACACACACACACACACACACAAGTTTCTTATAAAATGATTTAGATTGAAATCATAATGGTATCTGTTCCCGTTTTTAAGATATCTCTCCAAAAATGTTGGCAAATTTGTTCACCATGATAACGTGAAATGTTACTTTACTTTTGTAATTTTTTCAAAAACTTGCACCCCTAAAAATTGTAGAACGATTTTTCTTCAATAGGTAAATTTCATGGATTATATAAAATATTGAGTTTAGTTGTGCTTGTGCATGTCAGATATCTTGGTTTTGTCTTATTTTGGCACTGCAATGTGTCACGAGAAACATTTCTAACATTAGATCTACCGTTTTCGAAAGGAAAAAAAAAAGTTTCACAGTGTAAGAATAACTCGAGTATGACCCGTCTTATTCTGCACTCTCATTCTAGAGCCAAAACATGAGTTAAATAAAAATGTAGCAATGTATGCCCTATTTTTTCAATCAGTCGATTTCAGATGGTCGAGAGAATAAAGCGTTTTTCTTACTGTTCTCGGCGTGTGCAGCGAAACATGACATATCTTAGTCATTCGACAAGAAATATAACACTACTTTTTTGAAACTGATAAATGAAAAAAAAAAAAAAAAAAAAAAAATGGCCATTGAACATTTCTATCAAAGAATTTACACTTGTCTTCAGAAACTTATAAAAAGGGTAACCTTCTCTCTGTTTGAGGCAAACGATAGGTTTTGGAAAAAATTACTGCGTTCATTTGACAATATTTCATTGTGTGCACTATGCTCACAGTAGCTAAAGATGCTATTCGCGTGGCTAGGTGAATCAGTACGAAACGGCGTGTATGCAGGGCAGTAAACGTTAGCCACTACTAGCTTTTAGGACGTAACTGGGTTGAAATTACTGTTTTGGGCTATTTTTATTCCCTTCAACATATTATATCCATTATATTAGTTGCAATAAAAAAATATCTTGCAGTGAAAAAAAATATATATAAAAAAAACCCAAAATCACGGGTCGAGAGAAAATCCCAGCCCACCATAACGAAAATTAATTTGTCAGTCCCGGTAGTTTTCTGTCGCATGTTGAAAAAAGGTCCGTGTTTTAGTGATTAGTAATAAAACATTTCGCGCGCTAAATATTAGCCCTGCGCGCGCAGGGGGGACTGCCTTTGAAGAAAGTCATTCTTAGTTAAGGCGTTGGGAAATGTTGTCACAGGTGAGTATCTTAAATGATTTATATGTTGATTTATAACTGTATGCTGCCATTTGAACGTATTGTCACGTCATTGCAAAGTTTTGATATTGAGAATCTTAAATTTAGGATAGCTAAAATTGCAAGATTTGACCGATGTTGCACGTGCATTTACAGTTTGAATAGAGAAAGCACAATTGCTCGCCTTGCACAATAATCCCCCTCTCCAAGAATTACCTTTTGAAAATGAATATTGTACATTTAGTGTTTCCTTCTGTTTTCTGTTTTAGCCGCTTATTATCTTCCAATTTACGCTATTTCTTCCTTTTTTTTTATTATTCATTCAGGTTTTTTGCCGCCCACCCCTACCAAAAAAATTTCCCGCCCTAGGCTACCGCCTAGTTTGTCGAGCTGTTCAACTGGCCCTGAATAGAGATTTTAAAAAAAAAGTTGTTTAGTTACATTTCCCATCCACTTAACACCGGATTAAGCTGGTAGAAGGCCAATAAGCAATTTAAAAGTACCCCCCCCCCCCGAAATAAATGAATACCATAAATTTATAAATACTTGCATCGCGGGGGCCTTGGAGCAACTGCTGCATCTGCACCACTTTTAATCTGGCCTTGCATTCATGTAAATTCATGTATGTGTAATGCAAGGGCGGATTTGAAAGGGAGTGAGGAAAAGTCGGTGCCCCTCCCCAATCCTCTAACAAAATGAGTGCCAGACGGAATGTTTCCTTGAGCAAGTTTTCTTTAAAGTTAAATGGTTAAAATTATGCTTTGGAAATGCTTAAGGGCTATTGGTAATGTGCAGTTAGTTACTGGTGGGTGGGAGATGGTGCTCTGAAGAAATGGCTATATATTTTGGTAATAGTAGCAACAGGGATTGATTTTTTCGTAATTATAGAATATACAAAAATTGAATGTTTTCTGCATAATTTGAGTGTGCAGATTTCAAAAATGAACCCATCTTCATGATATCTTTTCAAATAAATTCACAGGAAAGTCGCAGCAATATAATTATGTAATTGTGGGCGTCCACTACACCACGTGGAACTTGCCATTCAGCTCGGCTACAGTACATGGTACAGAATGCTCTTTTCAAGTTGTACACAATGCTGTTTAATATTCAAAGACTCGCCCACTAAAACGCATTCACATACATGTATTGCAAGAGATGAAGGATAAATTTCCAAGCACAGAATCCTGAGACTATTTAGGTGCTTCACAAAATATGCAGTTTAATTGTAGTAATTTTAATAAGAGAGAGAGATTCTGCTTTTAAACAAAAGAAAAAAGAAATCACACAAGTATTAGTGGGTTTCATTCTGTTATTAAAATAAATAAATGTGACAAACGCAGTGATTTATTTTGTCATTCACCCAGTCACTTTTAAATTGTTTGCTTAACATGTGCCCACACAATGAAATATACACTGCACTATTTATGCAACATATTTTCTCAGGAACTAAACATGCGTTTACTCTTACCATAGACCTACTGTTTTTATGCTGACTCGATGAAGCACATGAAGCTGCATTCTATAACCAACAGCTTAACAAATATACCTAGGATTATTGGTTTGGTCATCAAAGTTTAATATTACCAAATGGATGGGTGAAAGTGATCAAGTATAATTAAATATTTTCGGTAGGAGATAAACTTGTATGTATTAATTTCATTTAATGCAGATGCAGTTTATTTGGTACAGTACATTCTTTCAATCCACATAACAAGTACTGCAAACTACCTGAATGTCAAGTGAATATTGTAGTTAACACCCAAGTTCAACACCATTCTTCTGGAGTGCACAGAGCATTTCCATATCGGACCATGGTTTTCCAAAATGGGGTAGGGTGTAGGCTGTGATAAAAATAACCATTATTTTGTTTTTCAGTTCATTCACATTTAGTTTTAAAATGTACATTTCCTGTGGAGTGTCGGCAAATTCTAACTTTTAAGACTTTCTTCATATGCTGGATAGTGTCAGTCATATACTGTGCTGACTGGCCTTGTGAGGTCCAGAGCTGTAATGAAACTTAATTGGTTCAGTTTCCATTGACAAAAACTGGTTGAATTTCAAACCTGTGCCAGTTTGGGATATTGTTTGTGATAACTGCAAACCATCTTTCCTTCCATTTCTGTCTCAGAAGTGTCATATTTAAGATGTTTTGCTGCCATGGAGACTAGCTTGTGTCTCTTTGGAGAAATATTTACCTCCTATTTGGTGGCAGCTTTCATTTTATCCCAACACGTTCATGCAGATGTTCCTTCTCTGAATTTCCCCTAGAACCTTCCTTGCAAAAATGATTAAGTAAGCACATAATAAAGATGATCTCACCCGTCAACTACTTCTAAAGTTGTTATAACATACATTTTGTGGTTTAAATATGAACACAGACAGCTCCTTAATTAGCATAATTGCTTTGCTTCAAATGGAATATCTCGTGTGGAAGCTGATCCTCTGTATAATCAATTAAAAATTAAAGAATCATTACTGTTATTTAATCAGTTCATAAAGGAAATCGACACTAATGTCAGTAAAATGGCTTTCATTAATTTAATTGCATTGAATCACTGGATTGAAATCAGAGGGTGATCCACTTGCGAGTATCTGGATTGAGTAAACAAAATAAAAGCCATTTAAAATGTTGCTAATTAACTATAATTGAATTGTCTCATTTTAAGTATTTTGATTGGTTGATAATTCAGTCGCTTAGCTCAATATGCATTCAAGTAGTAAAAGAACGTGCACACATGCGACAGTTTTCAATGGTTACTGGCTGTAATATCGCAGGATATGAATGAATAAAATGGAGAGAGGTTGATTCAAGCATTTACTATGCCTGAAGAGTGATGGGGGTGGTGGGCATGAATGGCCAGATAAAGCATGAAAATTAACACTTGCCCGACTTGTTTTAAGTAGGAAATAAGCAAATGTCCTGGAATAGCGTCTTGCAAATTTTTACTTGTTCAACTTCACAAATGAATAATTTCGGGATGTGGGCCGATGGAATTTGATCAGTCCTGAGCTAGTTTTGAGATTTGAATAGATGTGTTACTTATAATTTCTGTTGGTAATGTGTTCCACTGTTGAATTGTGAAAGGCAGGAATATATTTTGATACAAGGTAGTTTTATAGAAAGGGAGCTGAATGATTGAGTGCTGTAGGTCTCATTGTTGATAAGAAAAGGTTGAATTACATCTTTGTAAGTAGTTCGAAGCAAAACCATTGTCCGTTTAAAACAACTAATCTGGTTTTGAGCTATCTCTCCTCATTACCAAATAATCTTTAGTTAGGTGATCTCAGACTGATACGAGGAATGGAAGACCACAGATAAATGCACAAATTTGATACTAGCTGTTTTGACTAGTTCACAAGTTCTTTCTATTGCCGATTTTTCTTTTATGAGAATCAAACAATGGAATAGCCTGTGGGTTATATAGTATGATTCAACAAAATGCTTATTCAATAAAAAAAACCTATTCACTTAACCCCAAGTACACCGTTTATTGTCAGCATAATGGCAAAGAAAACCAAATTCTAGAAGAGCTGCTGTTGTGCTTTTTAAGTTGTCAGTTCGCACATGAAATTAACACATAGGTGGCAAAGAAACAAACCATGATTATGGGCTCTGTTGTGTTTATTAGTTTGCACATGAGCATCGGTAATCAAAAAGTGTACATGTATCTAGGATGACTTTTGCAACCATTTGTGATTTAAAAAAGAAAACACTACTTTTTGATAATTAATACATCTCTCTCTTTCTCTCTCTCTCTCTCTCTGACACGTATATCTGAGACTAACATACATGTATGTAGTGCCCCTGCCTATGCACACAGATCTGTTATGAAGTGCATATTGAATGCATCTTCTTTTTTTCACAACATGTAGAAATTCAGTATGAGAATGAACTTCACTTTGTCATCATCTTTATATTTCTGGAACAGTACATAGTCACTTGGCTTTTAGCAATTTTTTTTTTGTATGTTGATGAAGCAACTGCCAGAACTATGCCTTCTCAAGTTGTAATTACTCCTCTATAATGCAGTAATTGGATGTCAGAAGAAATCATACATTATGTTAAAGAGCACTCATGCATGGGGTAACCATCGAAACTTTTGCGGTTTTGTTTCACTTTAGTCCAGTATGAATGCGATTTTACAATCTCACTGATTTTCATTTGATCATAAAAAAAAGTATATTGTGCGAACTGCAACAGAAATAAGGACATGAATGAATCTTGATTCCAATAGCGTAGTATTAAAGGAAAAAAAATTAGATTCATTGCGCAAAATGTAGTATTAATACAGTTTGTGAGGCAATGTCATTATGTTAATATTATCTAAAATTTGATCTGGCATTATGTATCATATATTATCTTCGTTAGAACTAGTAAATGTTTATCATTAAATAAATGATCACATTTTTTTCAATATAAAAAAGTAAGCAAACTGCACCTGAAAGAAATGACAATTTACATAAATCGGTGCTTGTCTTTCTCTGAACCTCTTTAGATCATGCTTGCAGGTGTCATAAACAGTAAACCACTCATTTTATTGAGACCACGTCCACTCTGCGGTGGTCATCGATTGTGAGAAAGTGTGGTGTGCAGAGCTATTCTCCGCTATATACCATGACAACTCCCATCAGGGTGCATGGAGAGGTGTTTTTTTAATAAAAAAAATTCATAATCCTCTCTACTATCTCTACACCCCCACCGCGAAGAATGGGGAATTAAAAAAATTGAGCGAGTTGTGCTGTATTTCACAAATGTTTTGGAATTTTCTTCTCTATGAACAGTATCAACCACAACTGTACTTTCTACATGGAAACTTTGATAGCCACTGGGTTACCAAAGACTGTCAGATGACTATTGACAGGAAAAACAATATGGCGGCCTTCATTACATACCGTATATACTCGCTTATAAGTCAACGTTTTTTTTACATAAAATTCGATTCATGCAGAGTAGGGGTCATCTTATAAGCGTGACAATAAAAAAATTATAAATCTTGGGGTAATGTTGGAAACTCTAGATGTTTGCAGTACATAAAAATACTGGCAATTCATATATTTTTACATTTTCATGCCATTATTCTTATGCAGTACTGCATATATGGTATGCACTGTGTTTATCCATTTCATGATGGTATTCATTACATAATACATGTATCTACAGGTAATTGGCTTTTAATAATTTGAAAATGTTACCGGTAAATTAAATACTACCTATCGCAAAATGAAGTGTCCGTCAATGTTTACCGTGGGTGTTTACTAGTAGGTATATTGCCTCCATTTTCGTGCAAGTCCGAACAACCTGTATTTGTATTAATATTTGTGTTTTGCTGAATAAAGACTGTGCTTGATGCAATAAAAGTTTTGATTTAATTTGTACTTTCCTTTTCCACAAGTCAGATTTAATTCCCAACTGATATTTCCCAAGTTATCTGCCAGTGCACGCGGGCCGATAAGCCTTTGACTTGTAAAGGGACTCGCTTTGTTTTCAAGTTGACAATCCTTTTGATCGAGCAGCGAATCTATACTTGTTCAGTGCCAAGTGGATGTTCCACAACTTCCTGTACATATACTTTAACCTTAATCCCTTTGCTTGTAAAGGCACCACACTGTTTTCACATGTGACAACCCTTTGATCAAGCCGCGAGTTTGATACTTGTTCAGTACCAAGTAACAGAGGGTGGTTATTTGAACTCCCTGTGATCTTGCCGCACAATTGACATGTGTTCAGTTGCAGCCTTTAATAGATTTCTGACTTTATGATCAAAGTGTTACTCACAGAGCCCAAGCTCAGTCTCTGCATAAGCACCCACATATGACAGTAAAGCCGAGGAATCAGAGTCGGACGAGATTTACGATGACTAGACAACGATTTAGAATGACTAGACGATGTAGAATTTCAGAACTTTATCAGATAATGAGGATTAATTCTTGGTCTTTGTACCAGATTACATTAGATAGTGACATTTATAGGATACCGTGAATCACAAAAAAGTGGACTTAACTTTCATTGTTTATTTGTACGATGTGTGGAATTAACATATTACGGGATATTGTGAATTGGATCATTCTGAAGTTCTATTTTTATACAGGTATGTGACCTATAATTGAATTTGTGGATTTATCATATAAATGGATTTAAAATGTCAAGCATTATGGATTTCAATTGACTTTATTACACAGAGATGGATAAATTGTAAGTTGTCAATTTATTTGTTACATATTTCACTCAATAATTTAATTGTATTTTACACTGGTTTTGTTTTTATTTTTCTTATCTATCTATCCAGTTTGGCTTGTTTATATTTCCAAAGTGCATTTCTGACTCACTAAGAAGTCACCCCTTCAGACGGATCTGACTTGCAAAATAGACCCCGACTTGTAGGAGGGTCAAAGAGAAATTCACTTTTTGCAGCCCTAAAAAGGGGGGGGAGTTGACTTGTAGTCGAGTCGACTTATAATCGAGTATATACGGTAATTGCATCGGGTTATTTGCCACAGTGTACTTAAGGCCCCATGTGTATGCAAAATGTAACTCTCATTGCATCTTGTTTGATCTTTTTGCAATATGATAATTGCAACACAATAGCTCAATTATAACTGTGCTTATCTGTTGTGTATGCTATACAATATATTGCTTATTTTAGCTCTTATAAATACCTTTTCCACAAAACAGGTTTTCAAAACAGTGTCCATTGCTTTTCAGAACAGTGTCCATTGCAGAGAAGATGTGCCCACTACTGAACAGGCTCCATCTACATATGTATTCCTGTCCAACACAAGTGATCCAATAAGAGGCATTCCACAGTAATGTCCATTGCGGAGAAGATGTGTGCACTACATAACAAGCCCAATCTACATGAATACGGCATCATGACCATGGAACGGAAGAAACAAGGAGATGACAGTGTTAGGGACCCTCTGCCAATAATAGGGTTAGAAATGATAAATTAATGAATGAATTGACTAGTTTTGTGCATTTTATTACATCCTACAGGCTTTTTGTATTTCAAATTGGAAGGTGGTACAAACTGCCAGGGGGGGTTCCCAATTAAAAAACGTATATAAAAAATCAGATGCAGCCACTGGTCCCATGGGTTTTAGAACCTTAACAGTTAAGTAGTCTGAAAACATTTGCTAGTTCCAGGTGCACTTTGAGAGTGGCCAACTAACCACAGAATGTAGGTCTCAACAACCTAGTTTTGATATGTGACACAGCTGATTTGTGTATTTTTGGTAGTAAATAGGTTAAAAGGTGTTATAATTTGAGCACAGACACCATACATACATGCCAACCATTACACTTTTGGTGTAATCATTACACTTTTTTTCACCTAATTATGTCTTATGCTTGCCTGTGTGTTGAATACGCTTTTTTGGTATATTAAAAGATAAAAAATAAAGCAATAATAAGTTGCATTTTTAATTTTATTATCACCTCTTTAATCAAATATATCATATCAATTTGAGAATATTCTAAAAGAAGACTGCTACTTAAGAATAGCACAAGAGTACATTTTGTCCATTGTAGACCTACGTGTACTTGTTTTCTATTTATAGCAGCTGTATATGACACATTTCCAAGAAAACAGACCAGTTTCTTCAAATCAATAGTGCTTTACAAATTTAAAAAGAATACGAGTGATGTAATACAGCACTCTGGTTGAGCACATTGTCATGTTTATTGCAGAATTTGTGGACTTGACTTTACAATCATTCAGCGAAAGTTCAACATTTAGACTAGTTAAAGTGTTGTATATAAATAATTTTTCAATATGTTTTGTGTTTGTATTCTGGTACTAATTCACACAGATTTTGACCATTTGTGATAAGAATTTTAACCATACGCAGAGCCAGGTTAGTAGGAAAACTAAATGTACATTTTTCGTACAGTTTATTGTAATAATGGCATGTAATATCTACATTACACTTTTTATGCTCAGATTATGCTTTTTCGTCACTTAGGTTACGCTTGTACCTCTGTAGGGGTTGGCAGGTATGATTCTGGCTGGAGAGGTAAATTAATCCAGATATTAGGGTCCAGCTTGGACCCTGATTTACTATGATTAAATGCACTTAAAAGCAATGCCAAGCGTTTGTATGATTAACGTGACTTTTGGTAAGGAAAAAAGTAAAAGTATGGTTGTAGTCTAGCAACACATGTAACAGATATAAATGGAATAATGAAGGGAAAAGTTCAGGCAAGCAAGATTGACTAGCTTTCAAAAATGTGAAAATTTTGATCTATGATCTTAACCATGATGAAAAACCATTAAAAATAATGACACATTCAGAAGTTGTACCTTCAATGGCTTTAGTGTTACAGTCCTAATACAACAAGCAATTAAGCTTTGGATGTGACTTTGATCTTGCTGATTGTACCATGCTGTTGATACACATGATTGGTACAAGATGCACCCCAAGCTATGATTTGATCGGGTGAAACATTTCTTTCCATTATCTGTAATAACTTGATTGCTTCTGGGTGACGGTTTGCACACACACAAAAATGATAATGATTTGAGACCTGGCCGTAAAGATGCCATAAAAGTGCCAAGTGACATCAAGTCCTGAGATGTAGCTATACCAAGCTTTAGGTTTATTACTTTATTTAAAAGTTTGTGAGTTACATCTCCAAACAAATATAGTAATGTCCACCTTTCACTGAAATGAAAACCATGAAAGTGGTAAATTTGACACTCTTTGTCTTTCATATATGTAAAAGTTGACCAATTCTAACCTTTTCAGATTTGAAAACCGTACACTTAAAGTAAATGTAACCTTCATCTGTGAACTTTACCTTCAAGAAAGGTGGCAACACATGTACTAGTTCCGATGTGTAAATTTACAAATATCCAATTGGCTGGTTTCATTAAACCCTTCCAAGTGGAATAATATTGGAAGATTTTGTACAAAATTATACAAGTATCTACTGGTATACAGACTGATTCCATGTTTTCTTCAAGAGCATATGAGCAGTGTTATTTGTACAGTTTTCACACTGGATGATGTTATGTATGATGTTTATATAAAAATTATAAACGTTTCTTGACTTTAATATTTGCTTAAACCGTAATGTTAAGTATACTGTTGACATGTTAGTTATTGTCCTTGAGTTAGGTTGTTCACTTAGTATTTGATTTCAAGGATGGTTTTGGTAAATAAGTTGTTGATTCAGTTTGAGGTCAGGGTTGATTTTGTTTACAGATAAAACCAGAATTTCCCTCTAGAGTTGTATTAAGAGTCACATACACCATAATATTCTAGAACATTCTGTCATGTGACCTATCTTTATATATACCATGTTTAGTGGACAGTTTTTCAATTTTCTTTAAAGAGCCATTACAGTTGTGAACAATCATTCCAAATTCAGAGAGAGACATTTTTTAAATTTTTTAAACAATATTCATTGGATTATAAAAGTGCTCATAGTCTTTTGAATTGACAATTTTGGGATTTATGTAAACTTATTCAAAGATATTCTGGAGTACTTCATTTTGGATAGTTGTTCATTTGGAACATTCTATATTTAGAACTTATGATTAGGACACTTAGGATTATTGGATTATTTGGATTTAAATTCACATTACTGTAAGTGTCTTTTGAATTTTCACTTTAATTGTCCAGAAATAAATTGCTTCTTGATTTTTACTTGATTTGTTGGTTTCACTTTCTTTATGTTTTTCTAAGACCATAGAGTCGTAACAATGATTTTTTGGGGTAAACATAAAATTCAGTGTAATCCAAAATGAGATATAGAAAGAAAAAAAAACTAGAATTAGGTAAATAACATGGCATTGCATATCACCATGCTTAGAATCTATGCCACTAGGGATAGGGCCTGATCCAGGCGCAAATGTTTCAATGCTGTGAATGTGTATTTCTCTTTTCATATCCAGTTAGTGTATATATGGTTATATGGTGCAAATCTTGATAGTTTCCAAGTTGTGAGCCAAGGACAAGTCCCTAATACTCCAGGGACATGACCCAGGATGTGTTGGATGTGCAAGTGCATATATAGTTGTAGGGTGGGGACTTGAACAGTTTCCAAGTTGTGAGCCAGAGTAAAGTTCCAACTCAAGGGACACAACACAGGGTCTGTGCTGGATATATGTCCAATTTTATCTCCTCTTGCCCTTTGAACCTATATATAGTTATAGGCTGGGGATCTCCGCAGTTTCAAAGTTATGCCCCAGTGCAAGTCCCCTTCCCCAGGGTCTGTACTGGAAATGTGCATGATTTCATCTTGTGTCCTTCAACCAATATATGGTTAGTAGGTGGGATCTCCACTGTTTTCAAGGCATGACCCAGGTGAAAGTCCCCAACCTTAGAGGCATGATATACCAGTATGTCTGAATTCATCTCGTGTCCTTTAGTCCTATATATGATTGATGGGTGGGGATCTCGAGAGTTTCCAAAATGTGACATAGGGGCAGCATTCCCACAGGCTAACCTTTGGCATGACCAGGGTGTGTAACTCTAAAACGTATGTTATAGCCCTGGCCTTGATGATGACACAGACCAACTTTCAGATCGCCACCTGTAACTTGAAATACTAAAATACAGCCCATGGTCCCACTCCAGGGATCATATTAAAATTCCAACATCTCCATTTCTTGTCACCTGTTTTATTCAGCAGCAGATATCCCCTTGATAAACTTGTTTTGGACATGGTTTGTTTGGTCTTTCTGCCTAGAGTATCATCAGAAGCAATGGTGTTCTGTACTTAAATTCCTGAACCAGTTTAAGTGATTTGGCTCAGTTACATTTAAGGCAATCATAGCTATATTTGGAATTGTAGTGTTGTGATCACTTCAAGCATTTTTCAAATGGAAAATATGAATTATGTTTAAAATATCGTAATTATATAAGTAGGGCCAGTTCTCACTTGTCGGAAATGGCAGTACATGTACATGATGCCCAGAGTTTACGGACATTAAAATATGGTAATTACATCATTAGGGCCAGTTCTCACTTGTCAGAGATGGCAGTTCGTGTATGCGATGAACATAGTTTGTAAACAAACCTAAAAACACCAAAAATGCAAGCAGAATTCTTTATTTGTAAAAGAAAACACTAAAACATTATAATGTAAGTGTTCCTTATTTGTAAAAGAAAACACTAAAACATTATCATGGAAGTGTTCTTTATTGGTAATTAAGGATATAATGCTATGTAGTTTACCTTGGTCATTTCCAATGAGCATTGAATTTCCAGGTGCACCAATACACACTATTAACAATAAAGAGGCTAATTTACTATACAAAATGTTTGGGAAAATTATAATTGTAATTGTATTACTGGCTGCTGAAATTTTCTGTGAAGATGAAACTTCTTTAAATCACTTGACTCGGAATAACATCAGCAATGGATCCTAAAAATCATACTTCGCTCTGCCCTCATTGCCAGTTGTCCAACAGAGTGCAATTGTACTTTCACATTGGCAAGGTCAGCGACACTAAACACACATTGGCAAGGTCAGCGACACTAAATACAGATGGGAGGGATGAGAGAGTACAGATGAACACTAAAGCAGTAATTCACCCAGAAGATAAAATGTAAACAACTTTCAAGAATGGAAAACAATTAACCTTAATCCTAACATCATCCTTGTAATAACTAATTAAAAGGAATAATAGTAATCATAATACTTTATTTAAAGAAGAAGCTCATCTGGTCAACAGACCAATCTTCCATGAGGCCTTCTACAATTACGTGTACATGTTGGGGTAAATACATTTAGAGAGAGCGAGAGTAGCAGATGCATTAAATAACCAAAGACTGGTGAGGAAATCGATGAATTCTGTATTTTTTCATGATAACTTTGTATTCAAAAACTTTTATCATTGATTTAAAAATTGCAATAGATGTATTAAAAAATGAATTACCAAACATGCATTCAGGTCTCCTAAAATGAATACATAAATTGTTTAACTTGTGAACAAAACGAAGCCACATTTCAGTTGCATTTATAATATGTTTAAATTAAGAACTAAAGATTGGGAAGAAAACTACAAGAAGTGTGAATAACTGAATAAAATCAGTGGTACTTGTGCATGCAATGAGTCCAGTGTGAGAAATATCTGACAAAGAAATGCTTAAAATTGTCAGCAAATGAAATAAACCTTCTAAATTCTCTGAAACAAACATAAATTCCAAATCTTTTTTTATACTTTTGATCAATAAAAGTTCAAATCTTTGTTTCAACAAATCCAAAACAGAAATCGGTTAAAACAATGTACAGTTGTGGGAAGTTGAACCCAAACTGCTCTGATCCTTGAAGGCTTTACACATGTAATCATTGTTGAACAAATTCACTCCAGTGTCCTTCAATTTAATGAATTTGTAGGAAAGAGGGTGGTGGTGGTGGTCCAAAACAGTGGACGTGCATTGCATTACAGTTGGCGATGCACATTTATAGCTTGAACAGTTTATTGGAGTGAAGGCCAGTCCTCCTTTACTGATGAAGAACCCAGGTTTTCAAAACATCAAGTCAAAGATTGAAATCTAATTCAGCCAGTGGGAAATCTTCCGAGGCAAAGTTGTTCCCAGCTTGTGACAAGTCAATGTTGGTCAAAAAAAATGCAAAGTAAAGTGTTTTTTTCTGCTATTTGTGACGGCTGACGTCTTCATTGCATGCACTTTCAGTTGTCAAAGACATGATACCAACTGACAATGTTTGAAAAAGTCCTTCAGTACATGGTGCAACTTTTGCACTAAAAACAAACTGATGGATGACACTGGGGAAAGCCATGTGCAAACTAGCTGGCACAGATAACATAAAAAGGAAACTGATGGTGTTTGAATATGACTGATGCCCAGGTTACAAACCATTAATTGACATATTAGAAGGGTATGGTGGGAGGTGTCTGGAAATATATTGGCCAATAATATAAATGTTATAGAGAACAAACACTCAAATTGTCTTATATAACCTAGCTTGGGGCTATGTCCCGTGCAAGGTTAAATAAGAACCCATTAAACCTTTGGACATTTGGGACTGGCCAGGGTGTTAATTTGAAGGAAAATGTAAGGATATAAAAATTGGGGTACAGGTAATGTTCTGGGAGGCAAGGGGTGTGGGTTAGGAATGGTTAGGGGGATGCAGTACCCATTAAACATTTGGCATTTGGGACTGCCCGGGGTGTTAATTTTAAGGTTAATGTAGGTACATACAAATTGGGGATTTGGGGTAAAATGGGGGTAAAGGTTGCTCCTGGGTGGAGGGAATGTTCTGGGGTAATGGAGTTATAGGTGGGTACTAGGGGATTGCAGTACCCATTAAACATTTGGCATTTGGGACTGTCTGGGGTGTTAATTTTAAGGTTAATTTAGGTACATGCAAATTGGGTATTTGGGGTAAAGGTTACTCCTGGGTGGAGATAATGTTCTGGGAGGCAGGGTGGTGTTGGAGATTGGTAGGGGGATTGCAGTACCAATTAAACATTTGGCATTTGGGACTGCCCGGGGTGTTAATTTAAAGGCAAATGTAGATAACAAAAATTGGGGAATTTTGGGTAAAATAGGGGTAACGGTTACTCGTGAGTGGAGGAAATGTGCTGGGAGTCAGTGTGTGTGGTTATAGGTGGGTACTAGGGGATTGCAGTACCCATTAAACATTTGGTATTAGGGACTGCCCGGGGTGTTAATTTAAAGGTTAATGTAGGTTTATACAAACTGGGGATTTGGGGTAAAATGGTGGTAAAGGTTTCTCCTGGGTGGAGGCAATGTTCTATGGGGGTGGTTATAGGTGGGTACTAGGGGATTGCAGTACCCATTAAACGTTTGGCATTTGGGACTGCCCGGGGTGTTAGTTTTAAGGTTAATGTAGGGACATACAAATTGGGGATTTTGGGTAAAATGGGGGTAAGGGTTACTCGTGAATGGAGGAGATGTTCTGGGAGTCATTGTGTTTGGATATAGGTGGGTACTAGGGGATTGCAGTACCCATTAAACATTTGGTATTTGGGACTGCCCGGGGTGTTAATTTAAAGGTTAATGTAGGTATATACAAACTGGGGATTTGGGGTAAAATGGGGGTAAAGGCTTCTCCTGGTTGGAGTTAATCTTCGGGAACTGGGTTGTTATTGGCGGGTACTAGGGGATTGCAGTTCCAATTAAACATTTGGCATTTGGGACTGCCCGGGGTGTTAATTTTAAGGTTAATGTAGGGACATACAAATTGGGGATTTGGGGTAAAATGGGGGTAAAGGTTGCTCCTGGGTGGAGGGAATGTTCTGGCGGTGGGGTTATAATTGGGTACTAGGGGATTGCAGTACCAATTAAACATTTGGCATTTGGGACTGCCCGGGCATTAATTTTAAGGTTAATATAGGGACATACAAATTGGGGATTTGGGGTAAAATGGGGGTAAAGGCTTCTCCTGGGCGGAGGGAATGTTCTGGGGGGGGGGTTGTTTTTGGTGGGTACTAGGGGATTGCAGTATCCATTAAACATTTGGCATTTGCGACTGCCCGGGGTGTTAATTTTAAGGTTAATGTAGTGACATACAAATTGGGGATTTGGGGTAAAATGAGGGTAAAGGTTGCTCCTGGGTGGAGGGAATGTTCTGGGGGGAGGGGTTGTGGTTATAGTTGGGTACTAGGGGATTGCAGTACCCATTAAACGTTTGGCAGTTGGGACCGCCCGGTGTGTTAGTTTTAAGGTTAATGTAGGGACATACAAATTGGGGATTTGGGGTAAAATGGGGGTAAGGGTAACGTGGAGGAAATGTTCTGGGAGAATGAGTGGTGTTAAAGATGGGTAGGACGATTGCAGTACCAATTAAACATTGGCATTTGGGACTGCCCGGGGTGTTAATTTGAAGGCAAATGTAGATAACAGAAATTGGTGATTTTGGTTGAAATGGGGTTAAAGGTTACTCCTGGCTTGAGGTAATGTTCTGGGAGATAGAGGATGGTGTTCGAGATTGGTAGGGCGATTGCAGTACCAATTAAACATTTGGCATTTGGGACTGCCTGGGGTGTTAATTTGAAGGTAAACATAGATACAGAAATTGGGGATTTGGGGTAAAATGGGGGTAAGGGTTACTCGTGAGTGGAGAAAATGTTCTGGGAGTCAGTGGGTGTGGTTATAGGTGGGTACTAAGGGATTGCAGTACCCATTAAACATTTGGCATTTGGGACTGCCCAGAGTGTTAGTTTTAAGGTTAATGTAGGGACATACAAATTGGGGATTTGGGGTAAATGGGGATAAGGGATACTCGTGAGTGGAGGAAATGTTCTGGGAGTCGGTGGGTGTGGTTATAGGTGGGTATTAGGGGATTGAAGTACCCATTAAACATTTGGCATTTGGGACTGCCCGGGGTGTTAATTTTAAGGTGAATGTAGGTATATACAAATTGGGAATTTTGGGTAAAATGGGGATAAAGGTTCCTCCTGGGCGGAGGGCATGTTCTGGCGGTGGGGTTATAGTTGGGTACTAGGGGATTGCAGTACCCATTAAACATTTGGCATTTGGGACTGCTTGGGGTGTTATTTTTAAGGTTAATGTAGGGACATACAAATTGGGGATTTGGGGTAAAATGGGGCAAGGGTTACTCGTGAATGGAGGAAATGTTCTGGGAGTCAGTGTGTTTGGATATAGGTGGGTACTAGGGGATTGCAGTACCCATTAAACATTTGGCATTTGGGACTGCCCGGGGTGTTTATTTTAAGGTTAATGTAGGTATATACAAATTGGGGATTTTGGGTAAAATGGGGGTAAAGGTTGCTCCTGGGTGGAGGGAATGTTCTGGGGGTGGGGTTATAGTTGGGTACTAGGGGATTGCAGTACCCATTAAATATTTGGCATTTGGGACTGCCTGGGGTGTTATTTTTAAGGTTAATGTAAGGACATGCAAATTGGGGATTTGGGGTAAAAATGAGGGTAAAGATTGCTCCTGGGTGGAGGGAATTTCTGGGGGGTCAGGCGGCTAAAACACGGTATTGGTGCTGAGAGTAGTCTCACTCACTTAAAAAATTGAAATGTTTGATAGAACATTTCAATGAAGCTCATTATATACCCTAGGGTGTCCCCTAGTCAGATCAAGTTAAATTTAGCTTGAACATGCATGCGATTTTGTTTAACCATTATTTCAATTCATTGGTATAACAACAGTTACAGACACTACACTTGGTGTATAACATGCAAGAAAAACAGCATGAAAACTTTAAAACTTTATTTTTTTTCACAGTAACATCAGTAACAGGATATCAACATTTAAAGTAAACAACATAACTGGAAGTGGTAAACAACTTAATAACAAAATCAAAACATCTATGACAAAGGTATCACTTAGAAAAAAAACCTAACCATGAAACTTTTGCATAACAAACATAAAAGACATAGAATAATCTTATTTAGGCATTTATCTAACACCAAGAAGAATATTTAAACAAACAAAATCATTAATACTGGCCAAAAGTATTGCAAACTTCCATAAGAGTCAGAAGTACATTGTCCATAAAATTGGTTACAGACACTACAAAACTATAGCATTTCAATACAGCTGCAGAACCATACATATCTCCATAAAATTCACTTCAAAAATAATTCAACATGAACACATTGACTAGAATTATTCATTAAATGAATGTTGATTAGTTAATAAAATGATAAAACCACATTGTAACAGGTATATGTCCAATACTTGTGTTAAAATTATGAACTGGTAAATAGCACTTGAAAGTTTAATACTAAATAGTGTTTGTAAGAGTAAAATATTGAAGTATAATGAATGTTCAATAAATCATAGTCACTAAAGTATTGTTCAACCCAAGGTGCTGACTCAAACACAGACCCATATGTGATTGATCTTAAGGTTACAGACACTACACATTAAACCTTGACTTTATATTGTCATTTCAAATAGAAGTGCTTATGATTTTTTTCCAGATTTGACTTGAGCTTAGACAATTCAGCTGCATTAAACTTGAAATGACCCCTTTCATTGACTATTTGTGGAGCTTTTACCCTGTACAAGATAGCATCTAGAGCCTCTTGTGAATAATCATCTTTTTCAGGCCAAACATACATGTTGCCAGACTTTCTCATGTATTTAAGTCTAACTTCGTTATGAAGAATGTCTATTACTTCTGCTAAGTATACATCTAGAGGTCCCTTCTTTGGCTTAAGTCCTACAGCAACAAATTCTCCAGGGTGGTATTTCTCTATTGGTTTCTCTGTGTTGGTTGGTGCTTTTTTGTCAACTTTGATCTTCTTTGTCACAATGTTTTGTCTTTCTGTTGACTTCCGTTTCTTATTAGGCTTTTCGCTTGTTGCTGAGTTATGATCTTTCTGGTTACTTCCTTGTTTTCTTTTCTTGTCATTATTTTCTATTGTTGATGGATTCTTGTCTTTAAGTTGTTTTCCTTTCTGACTTAAATTATCTTTATTGAGTACTAACTTTCTCATTTCCCAGGCATTAACATTTTCGCTGAAGTTGCATCTCCCGTCAACCTTCATGCATTGCTCACAATAACAGCTCAGATTTCTTATGCTCAGTTCATAATCATTGCTTCCTGACTTTACAGCATGTAATTTTCTTGTACCTTGCAGTGTTTGCACATCAGTTTCTTCTCTATTTCTCCCAACATCTTTAACAAGGATGAACTCCCTTCTCGAAACTGTTTTAGCTTCATTATCTGTATTTTCCATTTTCAGTTTCTCTGTACAGAAATGATATACATCTTCTGCACAACCTATCACCTTTCTATTGCTGATTACAGCTCTGTAGCAAGCATTCTTGACTGTCGCACCGAGACCATCGCAAACACTCTTTCCATGTGATGTTTCGAAATAATTTCGTGTTACGCATTCTCCATGCTTGGGTTCTTTTCACAGCTTCTTTCTTCTTTCTACTTAATTCAGCAGTTTTCGGACTTCTTAAATCAACACTCTTATTAACCGATATTGCCAGGGCTGCTTTTTCTTTCTTTTTCTGGCGATACCTTTTCATTTCTTCACGTTTTTTCCTTCTTAATTCTTGTTGAAGATTTGAATCGGAAAGTGATTGCTGTTTTTTTAGTAGTCTTGCATCTTTTCTTCTTTCTCTATCAACCCTTTTTAGCTCCTCATGTTTCGCCTTATTTTCCCTCTGTTTTTTTCTCCAGGCTTGTACCTTTAGCCTCGTCTTCTCCCTTCTAGCTTTAATCTTCTGTTCATCTTCTTCTGGCTTATCTTTGCTTCCTAAAAGCAAACAACTTCATTCTCATTTTTGTTCCTCTATGTATACGGATGAAATTTAGACTTTACAAAACATACTTGTAATGAGTACGCAATATGCTTTCATACATAAGCAAACTGGAATAACCTGTAGATTCTTAAAGAAAAGTATCTGATTGAAAAAGAAATAGCATAAAACCTGATGATTATTCAATGTTCTAGCATTTACAATGATTGCACACTTTCCTTAATAATGTAAACAACAGTCGGGTCAATTCACATGTCTAGTAGTGTCTGTAACCATTTGACAATATCAGCAATGTATCCAATACTAAGTCTGAGCTCATTGAATTCTCATAATATTTCTGTTTGAATTTACTAGTCTAATGATATGGAATGCAAAAATACTCAGTTTCAATTGCATATTGTAAGAAATCACTGAAAATGTTGCCTGTTATCAGAAATCTAGATGAAAGAAACTATAAATATACCAAAATATTACAAATTGCAGACAGACAATATGTCAAAATTTAGCCTTACACATCAATACTGTAATAGGAAACATAATTTGGCTTCATTTTTTTAAAAAAAAAACAGGGATAAAGTCATAGACAGTATAAAAAGGGGATATTGGTTACAGACACTACAATTTAAGAGTGTGGTTTACCATTCAATACAAACTTACCAGAGTTGTTCCCAGAGGTTTGCTTTTGTCGTCTTCCCATGTCTTAGGGATGTACCATGGTAAAGAACAGAAAAAGTAATTAGGCAGCTTCTTCTAGGATAAGAAATTCAGGTTACATTGTCTTGTAGTAAATTACTCAAACAGACAGTGCTGCAAGAATGATGCAATATTCAATCAAGAGAGTTATTGCATCACTTTTTTGCTCTTGGCTGCAGAGGTAAATAGATGATGCAACATTACATCACATAAGATGGAACTTTCTATTGAGAAAAACAATGTTTTAATGACAAGTAGAACAATACTTTTATCTTTCATTTTTATACCTGTTTGTGTAGTGTCTGTAACTTTTTTTTATTGAGTTGCTGTTTTTTAATGGTACAATACAGCACCACCAATTTTGGCCAACTTGGACATCACATGGATACACATGAGCCTTTGTAGGATTTATACTTTTCCATAATGAAACAACAACATTATTGCCATATAAACTTGTAAAGGTTACAGACACTACAAAATTTAGAACTGGAAAGTTTGACAAAGAACAAGCTCTCAATCGAATATCTTGGCTAGCCATGTGATTTAAATGGTTTTACTACTTATTATAATATAAAGTCGAGTTCTAGATGTCAATAAAAGTTATAATGAATGTTATTTTGTACAAAATGTTGGCATATAACAACAGATTAGTGTTTGAATTTCAGTGTTGAAACAAAACTTCTACTGACGGTATTTTGCTTATAAAATCCATAATATTTTACCGATTTCTTTTATTCAAGAAGCAATATTTGCAGGATAGAATTCCGCATAAAACCAGACCAATAAATGCATAATTTCAGTATGATATTTAGAGAATTCTCTATTTTATATTCAAGCTTTTTTCGAGTGAGACTACATAACGCTCAAAAATGGCCATTTTTAGAGCTTGTTTCCATGCATATCTCAACAATGGGTTACACTAACCTCTTGAAATTTTCAGGAAAGTAAGAGGGGTATATGCCAGGCTTACCAATCTTTAAAATTGGTTCATATCTTGTTTAATTTTTCTATTTCATGCATATAACATGAAAATTCCTTTATCAGCACCAATACCGTGTTTTAGCCGAGGGTGTGTGGTTATAGTTGGGTACTAGGGGATTGCAGTACCCATTAAATGTTTGTCATTTGGGACTGCCCGGGGTGTTAGTTTTAAGGTTAATGTAGGGACATACAAATTGGGGATTTGGGGTAAAATGGGGCAAGGGTTACTCGTGAATGGAGGAAATGTTCTGGGAGTCAGTGTGTTTGGATATAGGTGGGTACTAGGGGATTGCAGTACCCATTAAATATTTGGCATTTGGGACTGCCCGGGGTGTTAGTTTTAAGGTTAATGTAGGGACATACAAATTGGGGATTTGGGGTAAAATGGGGCAAGGGTTACTCGTGAATGGAGGAAATGTTCTGGGAGTCGGTGGGTGTGGTTATTGGTGGGTACTAGGGGATTGCAGTACCCATTAAATGTTTGGCATTTGGGACTGCCCGGGGTGTTAGTTTTAAGGTTAATGTAGGGACATACAAATTGGGGATTTGGGGTAAAATGGGGCAAGGGTTACTCGTGAATGGAGGAAATGTTCTGGGAGTCAGTGTGTGTGGTTATAGGTGGGTACTAGGGGATTGCAGTACCCATTAAATATTTGGCATTTGGGACTGCCTGGGGTGTTAAATTTAAGGTTAATGTAGGTATATACAAATTGGGGATTTTGGGTAAAATGGGGGTAAAGGTTGCTCCTGGGTGGAGGGAATGTTCTGGGGGTGGGGTTATAGTTGGGTACTAGGGGATTGCAGTACCCATTAAATATTTGGCATTTGGGACTGCCTGGGGTGTTATTTTTAAGGTTAATGTAAGGACATGCAAATTGGGGATTTGGGGTAAAAATGAGGGTAAAGATTGCTCCTGGGTGGAGGGAATTTCTGGGGGGTCAGGGTGTGTGGTTATAGTTGGGTACTAGGGGATTGCAGTACCCATTAAATGTTTGTCATTTGGGACTGCCCGGGGTGTTAGTTTTAAGGTTAATGTAGGGACATACAAATTGGGGATTTGGGGTAAAATGGGGCAAGGGTTACTCGTGAATGGAGGAAATGTTCTGGGAGTCAGTGTGTTTGGATATAGGTGGGTACTAGGGGATTGCAGTACCCATTAAATATTTGGCATTTGGGACTGCCCGGGGTGTTAGTTTTAAGGTTAATGTAGGGACATACAAATTGGGGATTTGGGGTAAAATGGGGCAAGGGTTACTCGTGAATGGAGGAAATGTTCTGGGAGTCGGTGGGTGTGGTTATTGGTGGGTACTAGGGGATTGCAGTACCCATTAAATGTTTGGCATTTGGGACTGCCCGGGGTGTTAGTTTTAAGGTTAATGTAGGGACATACAAATTGGGGATTTGGGGTAAAATGGGGCAAGGGTTACTCGTGAATGGAGGAAATGTTCTGGGAGTCAGTGTGTGTGGTTATAGGTGGGTACTAGGGGATTGCAGTACCCATTAAATATTTGGCATTTGGGACTGCCTGGGGTGTTAATTTTAAGGTTAATGTAGGTATATACAAATTGGGGATTTTGGGTAAAATGGGGGTAAAGGTTGCTCCTGGGTGGAGGGAATGTTCTGGGGGTGGGGTTATAGGTTGGTACTAGGGGATTGCAGTACCCATTAAACATTTGGCATTTGGGACTGCCTGGGGTGTTATTTTTAAGGTTAATGTAAGGACATACAAATTGGGGATTTTGGGTAAAAATGAGGGTAAAGGTTACTCCTGGGTGGAGGGAATGTTCTGGGGGGCAGGGTGTGTAGTTATAGTTGGGTACTAGGGGATTGCAGTACCCATTAAACGTTTGGCATTTGGGACTGCCCGGGGTGTTGTTTTTAAGGTTAATGTCGGGACATACAAATTAGGGATTTTGGGTAAAATGGGGTAAAGGTTACTTGTGAATGGAGGAAATGTTCTGGGAGTCAGTGTGTGTGGTTATAGGTGGTTACTAGGGGTATGCAGTACCCATTAAACATTTGGCATTTTGGACTGTGGGGGTGTTAATTTTAAGGTTAATGTAGGTACATAAAAATGGGGGTAAGGGTTACTCGCGAGTGGAGGAAATGTTCTGGGAGACTGGGCGGTTTTAAAGATGGGTAGGGAATTGCAGTACCAATTAAACATTTGGCATTTGGGACTGCCTGGGGTGTTAATTTGAAGGTAAATGTAGATAACCGAAATTGGTGATTTTGGTTGAAATGGGGTTAAAGGTTACTCCTGGCTTGAGGTAATGTTCTGGGAGATAGAGGATGGTGTTCGAGATTGGTGGGGCGATTGCAGTACCAATTAAACATTTGGCATTTGGGACTGCCTGGGGTGTTTATTTGAAGGTAAATGTAGATACGGAAATTGGGGAGTTTGGGTAAAATGGGGGTAATGGTTACTCGTGAGTGGAGGATGTTCAAGGAGGTAGTGGGTGGGGTTATATGTGGGTACTAGGGGATTGCGGTACCCATTCAACTTTTCGCATTTGGGACTGCCCGGGGTGTTAATTTTAAGGTTAATGTAGGTACATGCAAATTGGAGATTTGGGGTAAAATGGGGGTAAAGGTTACTCCTGGGTGGAGGTAATGTTCTGGGAGGCAGGGTGGTGTTGGAGATTGGTAGGGGGATTGCAGTACCCATTAAACATTTGGCATTTGGGACTGCCCTGGGTGTTTATTTGAAGGTAAATGTAGATACCGGAAACAAAAATTGGGGAGTTTTGGGTAAAATGGGGTAAGGGTTACTCGTGAGTTGAGGAAATGTTCTGGGAGTCGGTGGGTGTGGTTATAGGTGGGTACTAGGGGATTACAGTACCCAAATAACATTTGGCATTTGGGACTGCCCAGGGTGTTAATTTTAAGGTTAATGTAGGGACATACAAATTGGGGATTTGGGGTGAAATGGGGATAAAGGTTACTCATGGCTTGAGGTAAAGTTCCGGGAGACGCGGTGGGTGGGTGGTGGTGTTCGAGATTGGTATGGCGATTGCAGTACCAATTAAACATTTGGCATTTGGGACTGCCTGGAGTGTTAATTTGAAGGTAAATGTAGATACAGAAAATGGGGATTTTGGGTAAAATGGGGGTAACGGTTACTCATGAGTGGAGGGATGTTCTGGGAGTCAATGGGTGTGGTTATAGGTGGGTACTAGGGGATTGCAGTACCCATTAAACATATGGTACTTGGGACTGCCCCGGGGTGTTAATTTAAGGTTAATGTAGGATACAAAATTGGGGATTTGGGGTAAAATGGGGTAAGGTTACTCCTGGGTGGAGGAATGTTCTGGGGGTGGTTTGTAGGTGGGTACTAGGGGATTGCAGTACCCATTAAACATTTGGCATTTGGGACTGCCCGGGTGTTAATTTTAAGGTTAATGTAGGGACATACAAATTGGGGATTTGGGGTAAAATGGGGTAAAGGTTGCTCCTGGGGAGGAATGTTCTGGGGGCAGGTGGTGTGGTTATAGGTGGGTACTAGGGGATTGCAGTACCCATTAAACATTTGGCATTTGGGACTGCCGGGGGTGTTGTTTTAAGGTTAATGTAGGGACATACAAATTGGGGATTTTGGGTAAAATGGGGGTAAGGTTACTCCTGGAATGGAGGAAATGTTCTGGGAGTCAGGGTGTTGGTATAGGGGTACTAGGGGATTGCAGTACCCATTAAACATTTGTCATTTGGGACTGCCCGGGGTGTTAATTTAAGGTTAATGTAGGACATACAAATTGGGGATTTGGGTAAAATGGGGGTAAAGGTTACTCCTGGGCAGAGGGAATGTTCTGGGGGTGGGGTGTGTTGTATTGGTGGGTACTAGGGGATTGCAGTACCCATTAAACATTTGGCATTTGGGACTGCCCGGGGTGTTAATTTTAAGGTTAATATAGGGACATACAAATTGGGGATTTTGGGGTAAAATGGGGTAAAGGTTACTCCTGGGTGGAGGGAATGTTCTGGGCAGGGTGTGGTTATAGTGGGTACTAGGGGATTGCAGTACCCATTAAACATTGGCATTTGGGACTGCCCGGGGTGTTAATTTTAAGGTTAATGTAACATACAAATTGGGGATTTGGGGTAAAATGGGGGTAAGGGTAACTGGAGGAAATGTTCTGGGAGACTGGTGGTGTTAAAGATGGGTTAGGGGATTGCAGTACCCATTAAACATTTGGCATTTGGGACTGCCTGGGGTGTTAATTTGAAGGTTAATGTAGATAACAGAAATTGGGATTTTGGGTAAAATGGGGTAAAGGTTACTCCTGGTGGAGGAATGTTCTGGGAGATGGGGTGGTGTTATTGGTAGGGGATTGCAGTACCCAATTAAACATTTGGCATTTGGGACTGCCTGGGGTGTTAATTTGAAGGTTAATGTAGATACAGAAATTGGGGATTTGGGTAAAATGGGGGTAAGGTTACTCTGTGGAGGTATGTTCTGGAGGTAGTGGGTGGGTTATATAGTGGGTACTAGGGGATTGCAGTACCCATTAAACATTTGCATTTGGGACTGCCCGTGTTAATTTTAAGGTTAATGTAGGTACATACAAATTGGGATTTGGGGTAAAATGGGGGTAAAGGTTACTCCTGGGTGGAGGAATGTTCTGGGAGGCAGGGGTGTGGGAGATTGGTAGGGGGATTGCAGTACCCATTAAACATTTGGCATTTGGGACTGCCCGGGTGTTATTTAAGGTTAATGTAGATACAAATTGGGGATTTGGGTAATGGGTAAGGGTTACTCGTGAGTGGAAATATGTTGTTGTGTTGTTATATGTAATGTAGATTGATAGTACGTTTATATATAATAAATTTGGGATTTGGGACTGCCATGTATAATTTTATTATGTAGTACAAATGTTTTGGTATTGTGGATATAAAATTTCATGGAGGGGTATTTTGTTACCATTTAAAAAAAACATGTGTACATTGGGGTTTTGGGTGATTGTTTGGGGATACAGTTGTTTGTTTTTATTGTGATTGCAGTTTTAAATTTGGCATTTGGGACTGTTTTTGTTTTTGTATAATTGGGGATTTTGGGTAAAATGGGGGTAACGGTTACTCATGAGTGGAGGGATGTTCTGGGAGTCAGTGGGTATGGTTATAGGTGGGTACTTAGCGGATTTGCAGTACCCATTAAACATATGGTATTTGGGACTGCCTTAAGTGTTAATTTGAAGGTAATGTAGATACAATATTGGAGAGTTGGGGAAAAAATGAGGGTAAGTGTTACTCATGGACAGAAGAAATGTTCTGGGAGGCAGTGGGTATGGTTATAGGTTGGTACTAGAAAATTGCAGTACCCATTAAACATTTGGTATTTGGGAATGCCTGGGGTGTTAATTTTAAGGTTAATGTAGGGACATTCAAATTAAGGATTTTCGGTAAAATGGCTATGAATGTTACTCCTGGGTGGAGGTAATGTTCTGGGAGGCAGTGGGGTGGGGTTGGAGATAGGTAAGGGCCTGCAGAACCCATCAGATATTTATATTTACAGTAAGGAAATCCAGACTTGGGTAGAGACAAGGTACAGCTTACAAGTAAATTAGGAAATCACTGGATACGGTTTTATTTGTTTGATTCATGATTTTGCATTTTTTATATGCGGACAACTCTGGTGCATGATTTGGTTTTTCTTACCGTTTGTGCTTCAGTTTGTGAATAGTGGCAACTACTTAGCTATCTTAGTTAGGGCTTTACAGTAGGTCTTTTAGATTAGATAAAGTTTCTGGTTAATAATAATAATAATCATCATCATCATCATCATCATGACAATTTAAAGAAGCTCATTTGGTCAACTGACCAATCTTCCATGAGGCCTTCTACAATTACATGTATATATTGTACAATTTACACAAGTTGTGGTGTCTTTAAACAACAGTGCTATTAAAAACTAGATAACTGATTTACTGCTACTATAAAATATGTACAAGGCATTAAACTGATGGCATATTTTGTTTGTCATATTCAATGTGATGGCCATTCCAGATTGGTTAGGGCTATATACTTTTCCACATTTTATCTGGTACATACTTTTGATTCTACTGGCGCTTGGAAATAAATGCCATTTTAAAGGTTTCCTACTCACATACATTTTATAGTTAAAATCTACCACTTTAAAAAAAAGGTGTAATAAGCCTGGTATTTTTATGAGTTCTATCCACTCCGTACAGAAACCAGTGGGCACCAGTATATTGGGGGACTGTAAATGTTACAGCACAATGAACGGTGCAATTATGTGTGGCTGAACAGATTAAGAAGGCTAACGCGTGTACACAACAGGTTGTTAATTGATTTCATTATTGTTGTAATCTGGACAGTTTAAAGCCAGATGGGGGATGTTTTATGAGGTGTTATAAGAAAGGGGTGAAAAGTGGTACAGGATGGCTTTTGAGTCTTCAAATAAAAATCAAATGACCTTTGGCGGAGGTGAGATAAAATGGAGAGACCAAGCAAAAAATGATTTCAGCAGAAACATTTAAGTATTTTGATTGTTTTATTGTTTAATTATTGTGTTCAAGATGTTTTGAAGAATATTGAAGGGAAGTTCATATATTTTTTAGTTCACTTTATGTCAAAATGGTGAAATGTGCACTTTCTCCCAAAGCAATAAAAACACCAGCTGAGAAATATGAAGCTGAGGAATACATATTAAGTCGAACTGAGAAGCTTCCTGCTTGGGGTGAATTTAGCTTGGAGGAGTATTGGGGAGCAATTAGCAGGATTAAAAACCCAGCCACAGAAAAACTGAAGTTTGAACTTCTTTGCAGATTGAGTATGGTTTGTTTTATTATTGTCACTTTCCAATGCTGATACAGAGTGGACGTTCTCCATTCTTCACAAAGTGCAAAGTGATTCAAGGGGAATTCTGGATCAGAAAACTATTGATAGCCTGTTAAGTGTGAAACTTGATAATCACAGTGTCATCAGTGGTCAGTAGTCAGTGATCTTGAGAGGGAAATATCAAATGACTGTGGATTTTATTAAAAATCTTTGCAGTGAACTGTGAGATATACAATTCTTGCTTTTTCATTTCATTGACAATATACTGTCTTGTATTATTTTTGTAACATTTTCCATCAGAATAAGTTTCATGTTCAAAACTTGCTGTTTTATTATAGTATAATGAGAATACATATTATGGCAAACCATACACTTGTTTACTTTTCAATCCCCATAAAACATGTAAAATTTATGTAGATAAAAAATTCTGCTGGTTTAGAAGCCAATCTGCTAATCAAAATTGGTAAATCTACTGGTTTTATGTCCTGGTTCTGTCACATTATGCTGGTGCGAGATGTCCAGTTTTAGGTTTGTTCACATGTGTCAAGATCATCCAAGAGGTCAACAGAAATGCCAGGAGACGTGCCATAATTTTAATCTATTTTCAACATTTAACTTTGGTCAGATATTTCCAAATTTTCTGAAAATTAGTGAAAATGACATTAAAAAGCCCACAAAAGAAACTGAAATTTTGCATTAGTAGGAGAAAAATTATATCCGATCATCCTGAAGTAAATTCATGAATGAGACTACACCTTGCCAACACATGAACATGGATTTTCAAAATTGTAATACAGAATTTGGTCATATTGTCACTGTTACTAGTATGGACCAGTCTCTAAATTGATAGATTTTACAAATGTTTGGTTATGGTGTTTACAGATAGAGCACAAAGTAGGTATGCATTATGTTTGTTGGAAATTTTTTTAGAATATTTTGACAACTATCTTTTCGCAGTCCATATTTCATCGTAATTTTGTAATGCATGATAGGTACAGAAACATAGTACAATCAACTCTATAATACATTTTAATTATTGATGTTTGATTTGAAATTGGTTGAAATCGACTTGTAATGTATTCTTTGAGCATAAGATTAAAGTTGTGATTGATAACCTGTCTGGGTTGATTTTTAATAGCAAGAATGGAAAAAAAACTACTTCAGTCTTGTATTTGTCTAGTACATGTATTTTCACTTGGGTCAGACCAATATCTAAATATATATAAATTGTCTTTTTACTACATTGATTCATATTATTGGCTTCCATTATATTTTAAAAGTGAACATTTTCAGTTTGTTGTCAAAAATCCAAGGAATGTGAATCTATGGTCAGATCAAAGAAAGATGCATTCATGGAAACTTGTCCAAAGCCTTACACTCTGGAAACAATTTAAAATCAGATTTGCGATTGAATTGGACAAGGATAAAGTTCACAAGAAAGTGATAAACTCCATACATTTTTACATTGTGTTGATTTAGTTCTGATAAGAGACATTTGCTTAATTACACTATTAATTCAAAATTCATAATGATTGGGTAACAATATTTGGTCAATGAATTTTGTGCACAAAAAAAATGTCAATATTCTTACTAATTAAAGTTCATGTTATAGTTTGACATGGTTATGAGTTAAAAAAATCTGCAATCATTTTTGTGGTTCAACATTTTATGAAGAAGATTTGTCTTTTTTATCAAATTTTTTCATTTGAAAAGTTATAATGTGTTCCATTCAAAAAATGTACTTATACATTTCAATTTAACTTGTCTCAATATTTCACTAATTATAAATCAAAATTAGTAAAAAAAAAAAATGTCATTTTTTGATTAGTTTTGAAAGTTTATTAATTTTATATATATAATGCAAATAAGATAATATGGATTTATGTACAAATTTTGTTTATTTTTATACACATATGTGGGCTTAGTCAGAGATATTTCCAAATTTTCTGAATTTGGCTGTAAACAAACAAAAAATTGAATAATGTAAAAATTTGTATTTCTTTAAATGTTTCTGTCATATGAATTTTCATCTTTTAAAAAGTAGAGAACATGTAAATAACTCTTACAAAATCAAACTGGAATTGGAGAAAATTAGATGAACATTAAAAACTTTAATGTCAAGATTGGTTGACAAAATATCAATCAATATTTTTAACATTCAGACATTCATAATATAATTATGATTTGTTATTTGATATGAAGTGAACATACATTGTTCTGATAATTAAAAAATTTTTTATTGTTGAAGAAAAATTCAGTAAACATTTTATCTAAATACAATAATACATTTTGAAATTTCATATTTTCACAATTTAATGTTAATATTAGTACAATTTTCCATATTTTTTGGTTTGATTTTGTTTTTAAATGAAAAAATGAGTATACATGAGAAACAAAATTCAAAAGTTATTGAAATATGGAAATTTTTAATAATAAAAATGTTTATTTTACAAAATATTGATTTCACTAATAGGGAAATAAAATATGTATCTTTCAAAAACTTTCATGTCTATTATTTGTTTATGAAGAAATACTCAAAATTTTAGTTGTTATTTTGATAAAAAATTATGACATATACAAACTTTTTTACCTGTCTTGATTTTGATCATAAAACATTTTTTCATCAAAATATAGAACATTGGTAATGCATTAATACAAAAAAATTTTGATATAACATATTTGGTTTTAATTATTTTTTTGTGGATAATATATTCAGTGATAGATTACATTTTACATATTTTGATTTTTGATGGTAGTAATCATTGTTTCAGATTTGTGACTTTATTTGTCTATCATTCTTTTAATTTTTGTAATTTTTAAAAATTTTTACATTTAGTTTTCAATTTGGTCATTTTATTTGATACAATTTGGTTTGTTATACATTATTGATTTCTACATAAATATGCATTTTGTTTACACTTTTTAAAACTATCTAAATTTAAATTTTTTTTTGTTAATTTTTTATTTAATTACAATGTAAATTCATGTGAAATACACTTTCAAATTAAATGACTAAATTTCTTTGATGTTTTCTGATAAGACATGGATATAAAATTGTTAAAAATGATCATTGTTTTGTAAATCCTTACACATTTTGATTCTTGAGACAATTTACATGTGATTTTTCATTAATTTTAATTTACATAACATTTTTGAAAACATTTTTCTTTGAGAAAAATTCTTAATGAGTCTAGATTATCAAGTTTTATATATTTTTCATCTTGCAAACAAAAGAACATTGATTTTACAAAATTTATGAATATAAAAATTTGAGATTTAACATTTTTTTAAATTTGTTTATCATAATTTTTATTTTTTTTATTCATAGGATTCTTTGCTCATATTTCAATTTTTGATCTTCAAAAAATGAATACATTTTGTCTAGCAGATTTCTATAATATTTTATTGTTGTAAAAAATGGGCAATATGAAATAATTTGGTTAGATTGATTTTGAAGATTGTTTTTATAATATTAAAAAATATTTGTATTTGTTTACTAATGTAAAATTTTGAAAATTTGTCAATATTCTTGATTTTTCAAAAAATAAATATTTTTTCAAAAGTTAAAACTATGACAAATTTAAAAAAATTTGATGATACAGTTGAAAATTTCTGAATATTTCAAAAGGATATCATGTACTATATTTTTAAAATTTGTAACAAAACATATAGTTTAATCTTTTTATCATAATGATTTCAAAATTGTTGAAAATGTCTGAAATATTGCTTTAATTGTATTGAAATTGGTGTATTCTTGGTATGAAGAACATTTTGATTCATACATTTTTTGGTAAATATATCAAAAAATTAAATCTTTCAAAATATTGGAAAAATTTTTAGATTTGTGAGACATTTTGATATCAATTTTTTTCAAATTTTGGTATAGTTTTTTATATTAATATATTTTTATAATGACTCAATTTATAGTCCTTTATGTTGTATAAATATTTTTTCAGTTTTTTTGTTTTATTTACATTTATTTTATTTAATATATGCATATTGTTATAAATATACAACTATTTTTTGCATATCATTTAATTTTATATATGGTTAGGTACATATTTCCATCCTGGTTTTGATACTTTTATTGAAATATTTTTGATGGATTTAAATGTGAGGGTGATTCTTGTAATGTACTTGTTTCTTATTGTTTCATTTTTTTAACATACTTATATTTTCATATATTTCAACTTTTAAAACTTACATGTAGACCATATAAATATATATTAATATTTTTCACTCTGTTCAAATTGATTTTTCTGAAATTTTTATTTTAAATGTAAATGTCTTTTCATTGTAAATGTACTATTCAGATGACAGATACATTTTTGCTATGTTCCATTACAAAAATTTTTGACAATTAATGTATATTTTAATTCATATAAACAAATTTTTATATTTTTGATCATCATAATGATTTGAATATTTACATACTTTCATCTTTCAAAACAATATAAATTATTTCATATAAACATTTAATTTTTTTTCTTTAATTATTTATAATTTTTAAATTTTATGTATATATTTATTTGATTAGTTATTTATTTTTTTATATTTTTTTGAATATTTGTTTTGATTTTTTTGTATTTTGATTAATTAAAATTTTTTTTTTAAAATGATATTTTTTGATAAAATTTTTTTTGATTTTTAAATTATTCAAATAACTTGGATACACGGCATGACTTGGAAAATTAGCTCAGTCCTGATGTAATAGTCTAATGCAGTTGTTCCCAAACTTTTTTTATCGCAACCCCAAATACCATCTTTTGCGACCCAAAATGCAGTACCAGTTTAGGGTTGTGACCTGGGGTTTGGGAACCACTGCTCTAATGTCATTGACATTGTAAAGGCAGAAACTACAAAGTAGTCTTCAACCAAAATTTGGTCCTGGTGCAGATTCAGTTTTGAAGTTTGATTTATTATTACAGTAAAAATAATTTATGACTATAATATAAATGCCTTATTGAAGGATACTGTATACACATTAGTTCTGGAAATTAATATCAGGCTTCCTTAAATCCATGTATTTGCCAGATATGAGAACCAGTTCAGAGGTTTTTACTGGCACATACTCAGCAACCAGGCATTGGTTATATGCTATCCCAAATACCTTGATTTAAAATTGCTTTCGATTTTTCGATTTGTTGATCTATTTAAATGTCAAATAAACACCTTAACAAAGTTGGTTATATGGGGGTAAAGAAGGGCAACTTGATTCTTTCGTGAGCAGTAGTGTGCTAAATTTCAAAGATTGGCTTCACAGTACAGATGAATGTAAACGTTTTTTTTTTCTTAATTGGAAGGCTTATATATGCCTAGATGAGACGATAATAAGTATCTGTTTTACTGCTTGAGAGAGCACTACTTGCCATGTCAAAGCATAAGCATAATAAGGATGAAAACTGTAACCCTTGGCCAGTGTCTGCAGACAAGAGATTTGCCATACATTAGCATGAAGCAGTGTGTTGATGGATTTTTGACATCATTGAAAATAGTGCATCTTGGAGGGAGGTACACCTGATTTGGGATCATCTGCAGTGAGTTTCTTACAGCCATGTGTGACAGCAGTCACGTCAAAAGGATAGAACTGAAGTGTTTGTCACATGACTGACTTTCCAGCCAAAGCAGTACAGTGTATATGGATTATTCATGCAAAACGTACATGATAGATTTCTGGACCATGCCATTTCCAATGCATTCACTGTGTTTGAGCCTAATACTATTACTGCAAATGCTAGTGACATGCCACAGCTGGGTAATGATCACGTGGACACTTGGATTGCTCATTATGGTCGACAAAGAGAGAGAATTTACTTGGTCATCAGTGCCGATGAAGTAACGAGTGGGGGATTTTCAAGTAGATTGTTTAAAACAATTATAGAGGAGTGCAAGCAGCTGAATTGCTGACAAAAGTTGTTCCAACGAAAGGACAGTACCTGAATGTGATTTGTTTTATAGAGATTTCACAGGTACTTCCAGTGTCCAGTGAGGAGTGTGAGTGCAGATTTTGACACACAAATTTATCAGAACAAAGATGCTGTGCAGGCTCAGTGTTGATACTCTTGGTGAACTTGTGGGAATAAATCTTGTTGCTGCTGATATAAAAGACTTTGATCTGATGGCCAGATGTCGGGAAGTGGAAGGGAAATCAAAACAGACATCTGTATCAAGAAAACAAAAGAGAATGTTTTTGTCAAACTGACAAAATTTCTAGGAGTGGATTTACAATGGTGCAAATGTAGGAACATTATGATCACTGACAAGAACGCTGTTAAGTACATTTTCTAAAAAAAAAAAAAAAAAAAAAGGACAACCTTGTGTGCAAATCTATAGCAAATGATAGGAATACAGTTGTGGTTTGCTGCTACCACCTGATGAGACCTATGTAGGGGTTGAAACATTGTATTTTTAATGAATATATATTACAAGCAGCAGATTCATCTGTGTCTATGAAGTCCGTAAAAAAAAGTCTCTCAAAATGTCCAGTTAAACTCGGGGGTGGGGTGGGGTGGATTTAAGGATCCCTGATAAACTTTTCCACATGTAATCTGGTCAGATATGTCCAGTTTTCATTTTGGTCACATGTGTAGAGATTATCTGACATGCCAAGAGATGTACCATATTTTTTGCATAGTTTGTACATTTAACTTTGGTCACCGATTTCCACATTTTCTGAGAATTTGCAAAAATGTAATAACAAAAGGCCACAAAAGCAACTGAAATACTGTATTAGGATGAGAAACATTTTGATCATTATCCAATAAATTCACCAATTAGACTATGCCAGCCTGTCTCTAGTCATTACTTTGCAAATGGTTTTCAAACTCTCTTAACTCAAAAGTTAGAGTATAGAATAGAGAAATTAAATGCTTTAAAATCAATGTGTAGGGCAAGCAGATTGGTTGAACATGTCTGGGTGGAGGTATTTTTTCTCTTGTGTTTTCCCTATTAAAAATCCATGTCTTGCATGTGGTGTACTGCAGACAAGACAAAAATAACTTAGATAGGATTAAATACATACTTTGACTCTTAGGCTCAAGAAATTCACTTCAAAGTCTCCAACCAACTTGCTTAGAAAGAAAAAGTTTTAGAGAGAAGAAGAAAAAAGAACTTTTAGATGAGTGCTAGATTTATCAAGTTGTCTTTGAAGAGGATATATTTATGAGCTTATATGATCTTACAAACATGCGAATGAGTGGATTTTCAAGATTGTGTACAAAATTTTGGTCAGATATTCAGAGTTACAAGTTTGGACCAGTCCCTAAATTTATTGATTTTACAAATGTGTGGTTATTAAAATTTCCATTAAGAGCACAAAGTAGGTATACATTGTATGTGCTGCTTACAATGTTTGACAGCATGTTGACAAATATTCTCTCTGCCCACTTTGTATTTTAGTCTAATTTTGTAGTGTGAGAAAGGTATATAAACATACATGTGACAGAACCAGGACACCAAACCAGTAGATTGACAAATTTTGATCAGTAGATTGGTACCTAAATCAGCAGATTTGTATCCAAATTTTTTTTATGGGGTTTTAAGGGTATTGAAAAAAAAAAAAAAGAAGTGCAGGGTTTGCCATAATATGTACTCTTCATTCTAAAACAAACGGCAAGTTTTGAACATCAAACAGATTTTAATGGAAAATGTTGTAATAATATTTATTATTGAGTCAGTGTATTGTCAATTACATGAAAAAGGATGAGTCGTATATCTCGTAGTTCACTGCAAAGATTTTTAAAAGATCAAATCCACATGATTGTATGAGTTGGACTTGAGATGTACATGTATTCCTAAGCCTCATTTCTTGGTGGTTTTTTAGCATTGTGAGAAAGTGCACGTTTTTGGCATTTTTACAGGAATTGAACTAAAAAATAGATGAGCTGCCCTTAAATATTCTTCTAAAAACATCTTAAACAACATAATAACAATTAAACAATACAAAAAATAAAAATAGGTTTTTCTCCTGAAATGATTATTTATCTTGCCTTTATTCAAAGACTTGAAAGCCATCATATACTGCCTTTGATCCCTTTCTTACTTGTAACACTTGATAAAACATCCTTTCATTTGGCCTTAAACTCTCCAAATTACAATAATAATGTAATCAATTGACAGCTTGTCGAGTACACTTGATAAAACATCCCCCATTTGGTCTTAAACTTGTCACATTGCAACAATGATGTAATCAAATAAGAGTTTGTTGAGTAAACTTTTAACCTTAGTTCAATTGCTGAGCCACACCTCATTGCACTAGTCATTGTGCTACAGCATTTCAAGTCCCCAGTAGACTGCTTCCCACTGGTTTCTGTAATGGGGGGGGGGGGGGGGAGGGGGGGATAGAATGAGAAAAAAAATACTGTTTCTGTTGTCTTAAAAGAAATAGATATTTTTTAACCATAAATTTTTCAAAAGTGGTAGAATTTAACTATAAAATAGTATGTGCAGTAGAAAGCTTTTAAAACAGTATTTTTGTCCTACTGCCAGTAGAAACAGATGTATGATGGAAACAGGAAAATGATAGTTTCATCAGGAAACATTTTGAACTTTGCCAATTCAGCACATTTTCTCAAAGACAAAAGGGTAACAGTAACCGTGCATACATGTACAGTATATGTCAGTCATTCATGAAGTTTCTTTTTTTGTGAAATGTGCTTTCTTGCGAGAATTCTACTGTACTTAGTTGGACACGGAGAGATAATCCATAATTTATCTGGGAAGTATGCAGCAAAACAACTTGTTTTTCTGGGCACTCTTTTAGTTGAGACCAAAGTGACTAGATGCAGGAGTAAGAAGGTTTATAGTGGTTATTATGTTTTTCACCATCAGTATAATGTTTGTTTGTCACCATCTGTGAAAGGTGTGGCTTTTGCAAGTTGCATTACAGCAACATTATCAAGGAGTTTGATTGACACAAATAGCTTCCCAGTTTAAGATTATTCTCTCTCTAGTTATCAATAGTATATCTGCACTCCAAGCTTAATAATCAACTTGAAAAAGTATAAAATACAAAAATCTGGGTATGATTGAAGATTTCTTAACATTTGTATTGATATAATAGGTCTACTATAATTGTAAACAAAAATATATTTATAATTTTGACAATCCTTGGTAGTGTTGTATTGATATAATGGGTCTACTATAATTTTAAACTTTTGTATTGATATAATGGGTCTACTATAATTTTAAACAATATGTTTTTAATTTTGACAATCCTTGGTAGTATTGAAATGAGATAATGGTCTAATATAATTTTAAACAAAAATATGTTTATAATTTTGAGAATTTTTTAATACAGTATTGATATAATGGATCTAATATAATTTGAAACAAAAATGTTTATAATTTTGACAATTTGTTAATACAGTACGACATTTTATTTATTTTAATATGTTCACTGATGCTTGTGTATTATGTACTTGAAACTTCGATATTCAGAACAACCTGATTCTTTACTGTTAAGCCAAATTGTTGTCACATTGTGCTGTATATACTGTATATATTGTACATAACGGAAGGCGTCAAGGTAGATTAGTTACTGTAACTAATTGAGTTACCTTTTCTAAATAGTCATTATCATTATTATTCTTCTTCTTATTATTATATCAAAGCTTGCACATCTTCATGAAAGAGCATTCAGGCTAATATCAATCCAAACGGAACACAGAAAACTTGGCTGGCAAGTTAAAAATATTACCTGTTAAAGACCGAATCCATTTGAGAAAAGCCAAGTGAATGTACAAGATATCCAATAAAAGTGTTCCTGTCTATTTACAGTCACTATTCCAGTATAGGCTATCTGGTAACACTTCCCACCAGAGATCCATGTCCACCAAACAATTTAAAATTCCCAAACCAAATAAGGAATATTTCCAAAGAAGTTTCCAATACTCATGAATAGTATTCCAGTTGAAATTGGAAATGTCCACTTTATTTCTTTCTTCCAAACTCGATATATCTAGTGGCTTCAGAGATGTAGTTAAAATGAGAATGAAAACAACTGTATTTGTATTGATGAATGCCTCTGGGCATCATTAAATATACTACCCATCTATTTGGCACTAACTGCATATTGCATGTATATTGACCATGTTGAAAAACATTTTTCACATCTCAATATAAAAAAATTGGAGGAAATATCATGACATGATCTACAAACAAATGTGCGTCTCTTGGTCTCAATGATGGCTTGGTGAGAAACATGATTTTGACATCTTCTATAAAATCACTTCGTTGAATGTTATCAGACTGTAGGGAAATGTTTTACTCGAGGTTGTGTTTTGTATCCTCCATAACAGCCACTTATCTTTTAGATCAGCCATGTGGAAACTACATTTTCAGTATTTTTAAAACTACTATGGCACTTTAAGTCAATTCTTTTATATTGTATTGAAGATATTATTAAAAATATATTTCCTACAATAGTTGTAATCAGGGCGGGGGGGTCTTTCAAACCAGAATTTTTCCTCTTTTTTTTCTTTCTTTTCCTCAAGATATTTTTTGCAACTAATATAATGGATATAAGAAGTTCTTTTTGTCTACAAATCAGAGCAAGATATTTTTTTTCAAGCTATTTATGGGGCCTAGAAATTTAAGAAAAAATCAAAGGGCCCTCACCACAAAAAAGATTATTAAAATTGCTTAAACATTTTGTTCATCCTTCCTGTCTGGGCTGTTAACTCCTTGTTATATCTAAACATAATTACTAAAACTTGGACTATCTGTGTATATTGAGATCAACATATTACACAAAAACTGGATTCTTATATCCTCCTTTGCAGAATTTGTTAACAATTGCTTTAAAAATTTTTATCGATTGTGATAGTAACACTGAGCCTATTGTAACCAAACTTCTACTGAGAGTGCAACTTAATTAGGACAAAATTGGGTTGCTATACAAGGATGAGTCTGCTATAATAATCATGACTGCCTGGAGGCCCCAATTTCTGTTGATGGCCGCAGAATTTTTATTTTTAAAATATCTCGATTAAAAGTTAGTAAAACTTGCTTGCCAGAATTTTTCTCTCATTCCATTCATATCAGTTACATGTGTTACTTGATTGGAACTGTACTTTTCCTTATCAGAAGTCGTGTTAATCATACAAAAGCTTGGCATTGCTTTTAGGACTTGTGGTAGTATATGGAAAAATGGGAACCAGTCTAGAAATGGATGAACATAAAGTAGAGTTTATGTTTTTGGAGGGCCATGATTGGATAAAGAAAAGTAAAATTTTAGTGAAAACGAATCTTTTGGGAGCTTATCCTATTTATAGCTTAGAAGAATAGAGATAATGTTTTATTGATGGAATTTCAGTCCTTTTACAGACTTGAGTTTGGCGTAACAGGATTGAAGCTGGGTGGGATTCGATATAGTTAAAATACAAAAGACAATTGCATGAATGAGATGTTTATTTATAGTGCATATGAATAATCAAGGAATCTGACACCTTACTCATGCACATAATGTCCAACAATGGATAAAAAAAATGATGTGCAGAAAGTTCAACAGTGGATATAAGAAAATAACATAGTTCTAATCAAAGAAGGGAATTTCAACAAATAAACACAAATAATCCTGTATATGAACGGATATGATCAATGTATGGAATTACTTATATCACCAAATATGATTAATATATGGAATTATACACAAAGTATGGTTGACATGTGGATCTGTCAACACCATAGGATCAAAGTATGAAATTTATAAACAGGTATGATTTTCACTCGTATAGTGATATTGAAATAGATTTGATTCTAAAGTGGAATGTATGATATTTATCTTGTGGCGTCCACTCGACGATCATGTGATGGTTCTGATTCAATAGCTCTCGCCCAGTAGTGAAGAAACAACCTCATGTGGTCTGCTTCTCTCAGCCTGCCGAAGGATACCTCAAGAACCTCTTTGTCCTGCGGACCCACTGGTCCAGAACCTTTGGCCCCTCACACTGAGAAAACCAGACCTGTCATTCCAACCAGCGTTACCAATGACCGCAACATTCGGGTAACATAAAACCCCAGAGTTCAATGACTCCCCGTGAACAGCTAAAAATTATACTGAATTATTAATACATGAGGTACAGTTAAATATGAATACAGTAATTCACATTAAACATGCGTACATATGAATTGATTTTGTTGTGCATTAAATCATTTCATAAGAACAACTAGTTGAGATTATTATTATAATAACCATGTTCATATATGAATCTGTCTCGGGCAAGAATAATCGCACTGGATTGCAAGAACTCGAAAACTACTTCTCATTGAATGCATACAGCATGTAATTTAATTCAACTTGTCTGTTTAGCTATGGCTAACTTGAAATGGACTATAGTCTATCAGATCGCATGGCATTATGTGACAGTTGGAATTAAAAAAATTCTGAAACATCCAAGATATAAAACTATTCTATCACATGGAACGATAGTAAGAAAGAATATATATTAATTTTTACATACCTCTAGAGCTGGATTGCTTCCATAAAGTGGACAGCTTATTGACAAAATACATGTATGTCTGTATTGTGACTATATAGAGAGAATTTTGGGCTGTAAGTATTATGATTGTAGTCAAATCCATGACCAGAGAACTCTAGATAATCAGGTTTCTCACCATCAGTACTTCCTAGGTTCAGCAGTGAGTAAACCAAAATAGCTACAGGACATGAGACTTCTTTTTCTATCTTTTCACCTTTTTGGGGAAAATTGACACAAAGGTCAATGTTGTACTTTAGTGATTATTGCATTATACTGAAACAAAATGGAGTGGGGGTAATGTCATGAAATCAATTCAAGGCAAAGTGAACTTCATCTTTCGGGTCTGTTAATGTGAAATGACGTAGTCTAAGGTGACTATTTCGTCTCTATCGCCTCATAGCATATACCCTGTAACTATTGGGATTCTCCAACATATGTGCACTGTTGAAAAGCTGCCAAGAGAGCAGATAGCTGTATTCCATCCATAAATATAAATATTTTGTTGACTAGCAGTTTGGATAGTTGACTACATATGTGTAATGGTTGATACAAACATTTTTTTGCTTTGAATTGCTTATATTCAACACATGGTCTGAGATTCATTGGACAAGGTATGCTTGGTCTAGTGTAAAATGCAAAAGGACTTTTTCAACTACTTTACTTGTAATTAACCAGATGATATTTTTTTGTCATTTTATTTCATGCTTTTTTGTTGAATATGAAATATGATTTTAAATAGTGGTCAGTATTCTGGTTTGTTGACTTGTGTCTGCTGGGTAAATATGCTGCAAAGATTCCTATCTTTTAAAAATGGAACTTTAATATTACCGGTATGTGAAATTAATAGTGCCATATGATCACAGGGCACTTTATTTCAATAACACATGTAAGTAGTAAAACAGAATTACTATAATGCAGTCTTAATTTATATTATGTTACATGAATACACGGGTAAATTTGTTTTATATTGAAAAAAAATTTTTTTGTTTTATATTAAAAACACAACAACAGCAACTTCTACTACCACTACTATTTCACAAGCCAACTTCTCTACCAAACATCAAAATTATACAACTACTGGTAATTTTGGTTTATAATATTAACTTTTTTTTATCTGCTATAAAGAGACATCTGAAAATAAATTGCAACAAAAATTATTATTGAGGTTTAGGAGGTTAGAAACCATAAGCCTGTGTGTTTAATATTCCCCAAAGTACTTGTTTTGCAATTAAAAATTCCTAGTTCAAGGGATGGTGGCCACAACATTTTATTGTTGGAGTCCTCCTTGCTGTAACATACATTTCAGGATTTGTTTCAAAATTACTGTTAGAAATGTACCCATTTGCATTTTTACACCACCACATTGATTGATATAAAACTTGCCCTTTTTTGTGTATCTTGAGATGGGATGGGTATGTGTGACTCGTCGACACTAGGTCAGTGTGACCTACTGGTTACTACAAAAAGTGGTGACAAATCTCTCTTTGTCTCTAATTTTGATACATGTACCTTTTCACCAATTGCTATAAAAGGACACTAAGAATGCATCTTAGAATTAAAGTGTTTAACACATTTCCAGGATTCTGAACACTACTTATATATGGTGTCTGTGTGCAAATTATAACACTTTTTAACCCATTTACTACCAAACATGCATGTCAAGTGCATAAGGGGAATCAGTTATGTCATATATCAAAACTGGGTTGTTGAGACCTATATTCTGTGGTTAGTTGGCCAATCAAAGATACTAACTGATGTCACAGAAGTGGAGATTATCTTGTGAGCTCCTGTCCACTAACAACTCTAGTTTGCTAGTTCAACTCTGGTTTTTACAAGCAAGTCATGAAGATAGACTTGGGGAGGTGTAGTAGGTGCAATTGGACCCATAATTTCAACAGATTCAATTTGTAAAAGATGGACAAAAATCTAAACAAAACAACTTTCTGGCACAACTAATGAGTTTTAATTATCTAGTGTCCTTTGTGACCAGAATTCACTAATGATTTGAATATATTTGGTACCAGATTTTGTTTTTGGACTACCAAATGTTGTTTTCAGACTACTCAACTCCAGGGGTGAAATGATACACCTGTGTCGCATATCGATACGATTCATGATCACAGGCTACAATATGATACATTATTGATTTGCAGTTTAAAGAATAAGGCAAACGACTAATAATTATTCTTGACTGCTGATGATTACAGTAACTTATATAGGGTAGATTTCGTTTTGTATCGATTCTTCACCTCTTGTATCGAAACATGTATCGATATGGCAAAAGTATCGATATATCTATGAATTGTTTCACCCCTACTCAACTGTCGGGTTCTAAGGCCAACAAAAAAAATGTTTTCGGTCAGCCGAATGTCCCTGTTTCTTGTTCCCGACCCTAACACTTTTCCCCCAGCCGCCAAATATTTTTTTAAATAAAAAAAAGTCACATTGCCAAAATTGATTTGTGCATCAAATTGAGTCGGTTTTGCCCAGTACTTTGAAAAACTTGAAATCTTCTTCGATTTTTATGTTTTAAAAAAAAAAAACTACCTGGCTTCCCTAATTTTAAAACCAGTGCAATAGGAAACATTTTTGGGGGGCCTAAAGCCCATGGGACTACAAGCAGCATCTGATTTTTTATATTTTCGTATTGGGCAACCCACTGGCAGTTTGTACTCCCTTCTGATTTGAAATCTGAAAATCCTCAAGGATGTAAAACAAAAATCACAAAACTTTGTCATTTCATTCATCAATTTAGAATTTCCAACCTGATTATTGGTGGAGGTCATTAACACTCTCATATCGTTTCTTCCATTCCATGCTAAAGATGCTGTATTAATGTGGCTTGGTAAAATGTATTGCACACATAGCCGCAATGGACATCAACATGGAATGTCTCTGATTGAATTGCTTTTGTTTTGTGTATATTCCGTTCCTATGACGGAATTGCATATTCATAGAGATGGAGCAAGTTTGGCAGTGGGATGGCATCTCTGCAATGAACATTGTTCTGAAAAGCCTTTTAAAATTGGTTGCTTCTACTGTTTTGTGTTTATTCCATTCCACGGACAGGAAAGCATATTCATGTAGATGGGGCCCAATTTACATGCATAAGCCTTCCTGACATTGAATGAAACAAACACAAAACAACACAAGCAATGTACTCCAATGCTCGTGTTGTTTCATGTTTATTCCATTTCACAGACAGGAAGGCATATTCATGTAGATGGGGCCCAATCTATATGCATAAGCCTTCCTGATATTGGAATACAACAAACACAAAACAACACATGCAATTCGCTCATATGCTTATGTTGTTTCTTGTTTATTCCATTCCACAGACAGGATGGCATATTCATGTAGATGGGGCCCAATCTACATGAATAAGCCTTCATGACATTGGAATACAACAAACACAAAAGAACACATGCAATGTACTCCAATACCTGTGTTGTTTTAATGTTTATTCCATTCCACGGACAGGAAAGCATATTCATGTAGATGGGGCCCAATCTACATGCATAAGGCTTCCTGACATTGGAATGTAACAAACACAAAACAACACAAGCAATGTACACCAATGCTTGTGTTGTTTCATGTTTATTCCATTCCACGGACAGGAAAGCATATTCATGTAGATGGGGCCCAATCTACATGCTTAAGCCTTCCTGACATTGAATACAAAAAACCCAAAACAACACAAGGAATTGTACTCCAATTGTCTTGTGTTGTTTAATGTTTATTCCATTCCACGGAAGGAAAGCATATTCATGTAGATGGGGCCCAATCTACATGCATAAGACCTTCCTGACATTGGATTGCAAACAAACACAAAACAACACAAGCAATGCTACTCCAATGCTTGTTGTTGTTTCATCTTTATTCCATTCCACGGACAGGAAGACATATTCATGTAGATGGGGCCCAATTCTACATGAATAATCCTTCTGAATTGGAATCAACAAACAAAAACAACAAAGGCATTCACTCCGAATGCTTATGTCTGTTTCATGTTTATTCCATTCCACTGGACACGGAAAGCAGTATCATGTAGATGGGGGGCCCAATCTAGCATGCATAAGCCTTCCTGACATTGAATTCAACAAACAAAAACAACACAAGCAAACTCAATACTTGTGTTGTTTTAATGTTTTATTCTATTCCACGGACAGGAAGGCATATTTTTGTACATGACGCCCAATCTACATGCACTAAGCCTTCATGACATTGGAAATGCAACAAACACAAACCAACACAAGCAATTCATTCCAATGCTCATGTTGTTTTCTCACGTTTATTCCATTCCACTGGACAGGAAAGCATATTCATGTAGATGGGGCCCAATCTACATGCATAAGCCTTCCTGACATTGGAATACAACAAAACAACAAAACAACACAAGCAATGTACTCCAAAACTGTTGTTGTTTTAATGTTTATTCCATTCCACGGACAGGAAAGCATATTCAAGTAGATGGGGCACAATCTTCATGCATAAGCCTTCCTGTCGTTGGAATGCAACAAACACAAAACAACACAATCAATGTACTCCAATGCTTGTGTTGTTTCAATGTTTATTCCATGTCCACGGACAGGAAGGCATATACCATGTAGATGGGCCCTATCTACATGCATAAGCCTTCCCTGAGATTGGAATGCAACAAACAAAAACAACACATGCAATTAACTCCAATCCTTGTATTGTTTCATGTTTATTCCATTTCACCGACAGGAAGGTATATTCATGTAGATGGGGCCCAATCTACATGCATAAGCCATTCCTGAACATTGGGAATGCAACATACACAAAACAAGATAAGCAATTCACTCAATGCGTATGTTGTTTCATGTTTATTCCATTCCCACGGAGAGGAAGGTATATTTATGTAGATGGGGCCCCAATCTACATGCATAAAGCCTTCCTGAAATTGGAATACAACAAACACAAAACACCACAATAAATTCACTCCAATACTTGTGTTGTTTTTTAATGTTTATTCCATTCCACGGACAGGAAGGCATATTTTTAATGGTAGATGGCGCCTCAATCTACATGCATAAGCCTTCATGATATTGGACATGCAACAAACAACGAAAACAACACAAAGCAATTCACTCCAATATGCTTATGTTGTTTCAATGATTAATCCATTCCACGGACAGGAAAGCATAGTCATGTAGATGGGGCCCCATCTACATGAAATAAGCCTTCCGGGGGGGGGACATTTGGAATGCAATAAACACGAAAACAACACAAGCAATTGGAACTCAATACAAATCTGTTGTTTTAATGTTAAAATTCCATTCCAAGGACAGGAAAGCATATTCATGTAGATGGGGGCCCCATCTACATTAATATGCCTTCCTGACCGTGGAATGGAAAAAAATAAAACAACACAAGTATTGAACTCCAATGCTTGTGTTGTTTACTGTTGGTTGCATTCCACTGTCAGGAAAGCTTATTCATGTAGATTGGGCCACATCTACATGAATATGCCTTCCTGACATTGGAATACAACAAACATGAAACAACACAAGCAATGTACTCCAATACTTGTGTTGTTTTAATGTTTATTCCATTCCAACGACAGGCAGGTTTGT